>SMMW01000568.1:3437500-3592500 GCA_004794655.1 Marisa cornuarietis | reverse complement strand
TGGTGGTGGGGGGGAATGTTAACCCCAGAGAACGTAAAAAGGTGGTAGACGATGGCGCCCATCAAAGCTTATTAGCAGAGGCTACTGGAAGGACCTCAGTTTTGACGACTTTCCTTTTATTTTATTGATGGACACCCAGGCTCTCACAGAGTCTACTGTACATACATGTGATAGTACAGACCCAAGTGGCGGATGATGGAACCAAGTGGTTGGATGCACACAAGAGGCCCGAGAACAGAACCTCCAGGTACTTCAAAGGAGAAAACGAAGATGTTTCTACGGCTACCACAGACTAGGTGTGATCACTCAGCTATGACCGGAACCAGTTCAAACCAGTGTCAGAGAGATCGACGGTAACAAGAATTCGCATGAAAAGGAAGTCGTGGTCGATGATATCACACGCCGCCGACAGATCTAGCAATAACAGTATGATATGGTCCGTGTCGCAATCAGATTAACTCATTCACCACTCGCAGCATGCCGTCTCAGTCGAATGACTCTCATGACAGGATGACTAAACTGGTTTCAAGTAGATTACGGCCAGAGAAATGGTTCAGTAGCTGGACCACCACAACTTTTTCAAGCATGTCGCACAGAAAAGAGAGATCGGACATAGCGCTATAGTTTTGTTTTTATTTTAAATCAGGGTCGAGGCTGGGCTTTGTTACTGTCACTACCACTAGCGTAATGCCATTGTCAGTCCCGTATATATTATACTTTATGCTTTTGTAACAGTCTGTGCTGCGGAAAGAACTCTGGTACTGTCAGTTTTATCGCACAGTGGCTTAGTTGACTTCATTACTACAAGTACGAGAAAGTGCCCTTGCCTGGTATTTAGACCATGTGGTAACTGTACTTCTGCTACACTCGTGAAGACAATAAAACGACCACTGCTGCAGGCTATCCTCCAACACCCACCCCGGACCTCGGCCCTTTGCGCAGCGAAAGAGTTGTCGATGGATTACCCTGCTCTTCGCGATCCCTTCTTCGGAGAACAGTTACGCTGGGTGGAAGTAACACCCGCGGACATTGCACACCCGCTGTTGTTTAGGGACGTCCGTGGTTAGACTTCCTGCAAACGGCAAACTCCACCGTCAGCTGGGACAGACACAAACTCTGTTGACCGCAGGGTGGTTTTTTTCCCGCCATCCGCCCAGCGCACAAACGCCGATCTTGGTTATTGAAACAACTGCAAGTTGAAAGGTTGAGAGTCAAGAAGCTGAGCACTCGAAACGATTGTTTTATTTAGCATGCTTTGAGAATGTAGCTTGGAGGGTTTATATAATATATAAACAAAGCTTGACATCTGAGTTGCGTGACCTGCCTAGTCTCGGGGTCAGTCGGGGTTATCTTGCTGTACAGCCCCAGTATATCTTGTTTTCCCAGTCCCAGAACTGACTGGCGTTTGTGTGCGGCGCTGGCTGGTCTGTCAACGTCTGCGGGTGGGGGGGGAGGGGGGAGAGAGAGAATGTGTCAGCTTGAGGTGAGCGAAGTTTATTACATTCGGGCGCAATGATGGCAAGAATCGTTGGGAAAAAAATATAATGTCACTACGAAGGTTCATTGAAGATTGGGAACATTAGCGAAAAGGACACACACACACACACACACACACTTACTCTCTACATGCACTATTGCACAGATACTTTTAAGAATCCCAAACCCTATTAGCAAAATGATGGGGTAGAAATATTTCCAAAGTAGACATCAGAAGACATCAGACAGGTACCGGTTGAATCAATATATCGCACTGTGATCTGTTTGTCTGTTTGTTTTCTTATTACCGGAAATTGAATTTTTGATTAAGGGTAGAGACCTACAGACCTATTTTCCAAACACACCTGCCTGTGCACTTATTACCTATCTAAACAGGTCTCAATCTGTCGGTGGGGCTTGCTGCAAGTTCTTTGATCACAGTCATGCGTTATTAGGTAATTAGGTGAAGATGTATGTCAATAGAGGTGTGAAGCTGGATATTGCTGAAGTTGTTGAGACTTCAGGGTACCGCGACGGGATTTTATAGAGAAGGGATAAGAAGCGCACGCTACTGATGTAAGGGTCATACCTGTCACCTGTTTCTTCCTTCCTTCTGGCGGAGTCTTCTTGACCTTTCTGCCCCACTTTGTATTTGTTTCCAGTGAAGTGTTGTGGAAAGGCTCCGAGGCAAAAGAAAACGCCACGATGCCGTGTGAAGCGTGAGCTCGAGAGGTCAGAGTTCGTCTAGACGCGTGTTGGATCTCTGACGTCATTTCTCTTGGTTTTTTTTGAGTGACGAGTTTTACTGACGTCAGGAAGGCGAGTGAAATGATGTAGTGACGTCAGATCTTGACTCTATTTAGCGGCCTCCATTTTCCCTAAGCGCAGTTGTTCATTTGGTGGAACGTTTGTCGAAAAGTACAAAACGACCAGGGAAGACTACCATAGAGATTTACTTGCGCTATTGCAGTTTGATGGGTAATCACTATGTGCGTTTCCCTCATTTTTTTGTTTTGACTGTTTGTTTAAGTTTGCAAGAAACCCTTCTGTGCTGTATGGCATTAATACATTGTCACTAATAATAATAATGATGAAGATTTTTATAGCGGATATTCACACTCGTAGAGATCATGCTCAGCGCTTGAAACGAGGAAGAGACATGGACTATATGGATAGAACACGAGGGACGGAAAAATAAACGACAATATTGACGACAAACAGAAAACAAAGATAGAAAACACAAGAAGGCACCCAGTAACAGGAACAGAGAATATAGTGATTCTGCAGGGAGAGATGGGTAGAACTGTAGCAAGAGCAGAAGGGGGGAGGGTAAGAAGGACGAGCATTGTGTGGACTGTGTTAGGAGTAATGCTCATGGAAGAGGTGCGTTTTCAGTCCAGATTTGAAGGATTCAGTTGTAGGAAGGTGGCGGATATGGAAAGAACTAATCATAGAAAATTCGCAAGAGTGTGCATCTAATTTTCGTGTCGAGATTCGCATAAGATCTTCGTCCACCAGGTATGCGGCTGTAAGGGTTAGCGCTTAAACTTTATGCACGACAGGTGTTGTTAGAAAGTGTTGTATCTCTGGTGAGAGAAATAAAGGGGGATGGGCAGAGGGGTCGGAGAGAAGGCTTGTGACCCGTTAGGTCAAAAGCATAGTGGGTTCAAAGGTGAAAATCCCCGTCGCCGACCGATGAACACCTGCGTCAGAGAACAGCGTGGAACCCCCGCAACGCGACCGTTCGTATTCGGAATACCTGTATCGTGTAGTCTTTTATCTCAGCTTCCGCTCAACCCACGCGGAGGCACACAGGTAGCAGCAGTTTCATAGCCGGCTGTGAAAACAGCAGCCAGAAGCGGTTCTTACCGCCCGACATCTGCAGTAAGCCCACCCTCCTCTTTTCAAGTGCTCCCGGCGGTGGGGTGGGTGGAGAGGGGGAAAGGGATCGAGGGGTAGTTCTACCCACTTGTTAGACTCGGGTACCTGTACGCCTATTGTTATGTCAGGCGCGTCGACAGCTACCATTGATATCGCAGGTACGTGAATGCCGCATGGCCTGGTGACGAAACGGACACGGAGGGGTGTGTGAAGGTTGGGGTGGTGTACCCGCTACCAGGGGTCGGTATCCGAAACTTCGCTGCATGCCGGCTGAAGGCAGATAAAACCAGAAACTGCCATCACCTTATTTTTTATTTTTATTTTTTATTTTTGAGTCGTTGTGCAGTTTGTGTGAAATATGAGCGACAGAGCGAATCAGCTAACAAAAACCTGGAGTGGGAAGGACGGGATCGCTTTGGGGAACTCTTCAGAAGAATCTTCTGAAAGGCTGACAATCGCCCGAATGCGTCATAAAGTCTTCGTGACATCTCCATGCAATGGAAATTAAAATTTCTACGGCTTCCCTTTGTGTTCTTCTCTAAACGCACGCTTGCCATTGCGAGTCGAGGTAACAACCCATAAAGAGGGTTTGAAGTTGATTATGTGCTTGGGAAAGCTTTACGCTGTGTCAGCAACAAAGGCATATATGTATAGGAGAAAGGGAGATATATATATATATTGCAGCCCTATGCTCCTCGAGGAGTAACAAGGAATGATGATATATATTATAAAGATAGATGAAAAGAAAGGTCAGAATTCATCCAAGACGCTGGGCTCGGAGGATTAAGAAGAAGAAAAAAAAAAGGTTGACAAGACGCTAAGGCTAACAGTAAAAAGGTTATGTGATCTTTCGGTCTAATGATGGCGTACTTGTGGGATGTCACTGTCATGAGCGGCTGCTACTGTGTGATATGTTGCTCTCGGGTCACGTCATCGCAGAATCTGCTGGGTAGTCGGGTAGACACCTCAATAAGACGGGCATGAAAGGAATATCGTTGTGTCAGATTATAAAGAAATTACGCTTAATGCTAATGTATATAGTCAGTGAACTATGGGGAAAGATCAGAGTTAATGGCGAGAGAGATTAAAGGACAGCAAGCAGCGGGCTTAAAAATCACCTCATTATTGGATCTGAAAATAATTACTGCACTGACTTACATGAGTCGAGAGGGAGGGCGACTAGGGCTGCGAAAACTGATATGAAAACTAAGTACAGTCGAACTTTGATATTGAAAGCCCCTGAATCGAAATTCCCGCTATAAGAAATGCAGATTTTCAGTATCTCTCAAGGTCCTGCTATAAGAAACGAGGCCCCCCTCCCCCCCAAAAAAAGTGAAAATCAGAAACATGGAAATCCGAGAAGTATGATGTGCGAACAGACCCCTACACGTTGCGAAAGCGCCATCTACGCTGGAAGAGTCGACCAAACAAAGGTCCGGCATCTTTCTTGAATAAAGTGAATTTTAATTTTATTCAGTTATTAATTGTAAAAAAAGAAATTTTATTTGTCTTCTCTTATATTATTCTGATATATCTGATAAAAAAAACTAAAGTGTATAAACGGACGTTTGTCCCCAAATCGTTGATTTCCTTTGCCCTTCACTTAGGAGCAGTGAAGCGGTTTGTTTCCGAACACAAATAAAGCAATATTTTTCTAATCTAATACTTTTTCGAGAAATGTCATTTGGTCAGATTGAATAAATTGGACTTTCTGCAGCTTCGTGCTTGCATAATGCTTCTCATTTTAGTTGTAAGTTATACAGCTTAAGCCAGAAGCTCCTAACTCGATAATTTTCTGCGGATATCTTTCGCGCATCTAAGTGCGAAGATGTAATACGAGAGTCTTGTCCAGGGTGGGGCGCCCGGTAGTCTAATAATAAAAACACTCGCTTGTTACCACTGCGATATAAAGGTCCTGGTTCAGATCTCGTCTCGGGACACCCGTTCGCAGGGTCCGCCATCTAGGTGGTGTTTTTTTTTCGGATACTCTAGTTTTCTCCTCCCCCCCTCTCTCTTCTCTTTAGGTGGAAGCATTTTTCCACCAAAGCAAGCAAGCAGTCTTGTCCAGATGTTGTGGCAGGGACACCAGAAACCTTATTCACGCGTGGGTTTTCAGGCTTTTCAAAACGAGGCCTCGTGACGAAGAAGAAGGTGTGCCCTTCTGCACAAATGATTGCAGGTATGACGAGGAGGCAAAACTGTCATTTCCTTAGTTTGTAAAGGATAAAAAAAGGTTTGAAAGCTTTGGATTTGTGAAGTCAAACGTAACAGAAAGTTTCAGCTAGTCGGGAACGAATATTTAAGTGAATTCAAAATTGTAAACACGAGAAATGTGAATGCACACAGCTTACAATATTTTCACATGAGGTAAAGCAAGCTATACATGTTGGCAACACAAATGCAAGAGATATGTGCACACTGTGCAATATATATATATATATATGGGGCAAAGCAAACTATACAACCTGGTAACAGGAATTTCAGAAATATGAATGTTACACACTGAACTAAATATACACAGGTATATCTGGCAAGGTAACTTATTTAACCCACTGAAAGAACCAAAGTTTTGTATATCGAAAGAGAAAATAAAAATAGTCTGCGATAAAATCTATTGTTTCACTCATTCACATTTTTAAAAACTAAATTACTAAATGCCACTCTTAGCGTACATTAAAAAAAAAGATGCTCCATTGGCTATGCAAACTTCAAAACTGGACCACACAAACAAATTATCATTAAAAGAACTTGCACACAAAACAAACATTCAGCATCAGTCTAGGGATTTAAAAACAATAGTCTTAGTTCTTATGTAAGCGTAAAAGGTGGAACGAGGAGTATCCAGTATCACGGACCTGTTTATACATAGGTCAGTGTTAATATGTTTCAGTCGCGATTGCACCTGCGCACGAGGCCTCGTTCTGATTTCAAGATGACGCTTGCGTGAATAAGCTTCGTTGTCACGCGGCAGTAAATTGAAAAGCGTTTGAGCAGCCTTAGGGGTAGAGGCTCTGGGAAAACCCTACTCCACCCAAGCCCTTGCTGTAAACTTTTGTTGACAACAAACACGGTTTGGGCTTCATGTCACAATGCAGCAGTGACATGACCGACATTTTCATGATGGCAGTTTTATTCTTGACATCCTTGAGATTTTTAGAATGTAGACGTGACTGCTTCCTCTCAGTCCCAACGTAGGTTGTCGCCATGTGTGTGTGTGTGTTAAAATATTTGAAGCCATATCACAAACTTTATTAAAATGTTGGTGGTGTTGATTTCAGAAGCGAAACACAAAATCGTGTCTATCAATAACTTTTGAAAAAAAAGCCTCAAACAAACACTTGAACAAATGCACATACTGCGGTGTAGGTGCCGATACGTTGCCACTGTCGCCGTCAAAGATTAAAGACCGACCTGAATGGTTTGCTCTTTTAACAGATATCGGTAAATGTAGGCGATATAAACATAATCTGTAAATTTCAGCCTCCAAAACCCATCCGTCAGTTAATCAACCGCTACGATTTGTACCTGCGATCAACGACCGCCGCTAACAGTGTAATACGTCACGTTAGTGCACATTGGCAGCAGCCAGCACCAGAGAGAGAGAGAGGGAGAGAGAGAATATGAGCGATAGTTCGGATTATTTGGACGTTGAAAGTCTGCATTTCTCGTGCTAAAGTACCAGCTTTTCAGAACCACGAGAAATACAGACTTACAGCGTCCGAATAACCGGAACTGTCGCTCAGTCTCTGTTTGGTGTTGACTGCTGCCAATGTTGTAAATGGTGCACTAGTGTGACGTAGTACACTGTTAGCGCCGCTTGTTGATCGCAGGTACGAATCGTAGCAGATTATTAATTAATAAATGGGTTTCGGATGCTAAAATTTACAGGTTAGTTTTATATCGCCCATCTCTACCGATATATGCAAAAAAAAAAAAACAACAACAACAAACAAACAAAAAACCAAAAAAAAAAACAACAAAAAAAACCAAAACAAAACAAAAAACCGCAAACCATTTAGGTTGGTCTTTAAGCTGGCAGCGCAAAAAAAGGGAGGGGGGTAAGTTAAGAAGTGAAGCAGCAACCCCGCACAAAACGCCGTAACTGTCAAGCGAAACAATCCTTGTCAACATGTAAACACTTAAAAGGCAACAAATTAATATCCCGGAATCACGATTATTTAGGGTCGAGGATACGACCTGTCGCAGACAACATTCCGCACTGTGATAACGTCGTGCATTGGTTAGAGTAACTGAATATCAAAGTATTTGGAGAGGGTAATAATAGGCTGCGTACTTTTGCTGAATGACGAAAAACGTGAATTCCGTTGCGGTTGAAACTCTTGGCGAGAATAAAATTAAAAATCGCCAGGTCTTTTTTATATTCAATAAATTCTTACTTACGTAGTTGAAAACCTATTTACAGATACCAGGTGTACCCATTTTCATTTCAGACAATGGTGAGTGCTTCCAAGGACATAAATCTCGATCTTTGACCTTGAATAATTACCACGTGATAACAAATCATTTACTCAGACAGTTCACGGCTCTTCAGCTCAAGTACTGACTTAAAGCCGTGCATAGACGTACAGTTTAAACTACTTTAGGCAGTTCCCACTGAAGGCAGTATATTCTTCCGGGAAATGGACAAGAACGGCAGAAGCTGGAAGACCTCAACCTCCACCCTCAGCATCCCACTACGAATGGGCAACGTTGCGTAAAAAAAGACAAGAAATCAGCATTTATATTTTTTATTATTCTGCTTAGAAAAACTAGAATACTTTGATCGCGGGACAGAGAGAAAGAGAGAGAGAACGAACGAACGAACGGAAGAAAAAGAGAACGCATAGAAAGAAAAAGAGGGAAGAAAGTAAGCTAAGAAAGAACGAACGGGAAAAATCCGGCTGTGACTTGTATGGACGTCAGTGTTGTACTGTGACTTGTATGGACGTCAGTGTTGTACTGTGACATGTGTGGACATCAGTGTTGTACTGTGACGTGTGTGGACGCCAGTCTTAACACGTGGTGCGTGTGGATGTCAGGTGGTGTTGGTGCTGTGGCGTGTGTGGAATTATTGGTGAAAGCGAATCTTTGATGACGTTAAATTGGTTTGGCTACTGTTCTCGTGTATACTGTGCCTGGCTTCAGTCAGTCTTTCGTCCCTTGACCGGCACCTGTCGTTGGGGGGAGCACATGGATAGACGTGGCAGCTGACAGGACCACTCTTGTCTAATTTGGGCGATAGTTAGCAGGTCCTGTACAGGACGACCAGTCCAGTCTTTGACGTTGGTAAGTCAGTTCTTCCTGGCTTACGAACTGGCTTACGAACATGCCTGGCTTATTTATCTGTGTAGCCCTTCATACGAGGGTGTCATTTGACCGCAATGTTTACCTGCCAACGACAAGGCTACCTTTCCGCGAGTTAATTGGTGTACAAAATTCAGAAGGAGGGAGAACAGAGCGTGTTCATACCTTCACCAGCAGAATGAGGATACTGCATTTAGTATTCAGTGCACGCTTAGTACCCACACTCGTCGGTGGTAAAAGTGCAAACCTACGCCACGAAAACTGCGTAATGCTAATTAGAAGTTGCCATAGAATACCAACCTCAGCTAAATACCCCCATTAAAATTGTTTTTAAAAAGGGACACTAGCTCTGCCGAATATTGCGAACCATGAGAGTCGTGAATTGCAAGCTCGCAGGTACAAGGTCAGGACTTTGACAAATCAGCTCGTAAAGAAAAACCAGACAATTATAGATAAGCACATGTTGGAAAGATGTTTGCACATATTCTTAAACGTAGATTCTAACAGACAGCGAGTACACACACACACACACACACACACACACACACACACACACACACACAAGAAAAGAAGAAAGAGAGAGAGATTCATAAAGGTGCATTTTTGGGGTGCAAATAATTCTTGACTCAAATGAAACATGTCGCGAACACGTAAAGGACTCTGATAAGATTGACCCCTCTATCCTCCCCACTTCCCCACCGTCGCCTTATCCTACAAAAGCTGTAGGTTTACCTGGCTGGAGCTGTTGTTTTGTGAGGTGCTCGTGATATCCGTGGAATTTGGCCAAGTAAAATAAACATTTCGCCGGGTACACATGTAACGGTGGAGGAGACAAATATCCAATTTGTTTTTGACCATTTGACATTTCCTTCAGGGACTACTTGTTTGTCTTTGCAAATTGGTGCCCAGCGGGTCTGTTTTGTTCACAGCGAAAGTACATCCGTAGATAAGGATAGACAAATTGACTCGATTGATTGATTACCGATTGATTACTCGATTGAGAGGGGGGTGGGTGGGTGGGTAAAGGATTACGTTCATCTTTCTCAGGATGGTGCTAAAGAAGGCCAAAGTAACCCTCGTGCACCGAAGGTCTGTGTTTACCTCCCATGTGAACTATATTTTAGTCAGAAGATAAGAGCAAAATACCCGGCGTGTCGCCTCAGCATACAGATACGAAGATGGAATGGGTATCAAGGTCGCATGCGTGTGTGCATGTGTCAACTCTGTGTGTGTGTGTGTGTGTGTGTGTGTGATCGCTGTATATACATTTGGTCTATCTTTATTATTCTAGTTCGTCATATGCACCATGGAAAGTGCAAGTCGCCGAAAACGAAGGACACAGCTCGACAGCTGAGAATCCCAGACATTAATCTTGTTTGCTGCTCAATTTCGTTCCTTGACAGTGAAACAAAAAAACGAAGCCATCGTTCCCACAGTACATCCCTATTCAGTCTCCATCATTTACCAGCCATTTTTTCCCACGGCGATAAACATTTCCAGGAAGGGAAGGGAGCTGTTGTTTTTGGAAGTTAATTTGCAACGATATCACTTACGGACATAGCCAAAGTCAGGTTTTCTCTTACTGAATATCAGGAGAGACTGTGCAAAGGGGAATGCCTCCCCTCTCATATAGCAGCCCCTACCCCCATAATTCTGTCTGGTGACGTAAAACAGCCATTAAACATCTACCCTGTCACGATATACTCTTTCCCAGCACTATCTTGTCTGCTGCAGGCCGAGGTGAGGGTGATTTGTTCATTCTGCATTCTAGTACCCGTGTATTTCTGAAAAAAGATCCCACAACAACTAAGAGGTCCATAGGCTGTAATCAGACGACAGCAGGACCTGACCCGGATACTCTCCACGGGCGTCTGTTACTTTAATTAAAGCTCCAATGTCAGTTATGTGATCACACCAGAACGCTGCTGCTTTCAGCTTCCAGCAGAAGAGCGTGTTTACTAATGTTTACGTGCTATGATGCCATATACCTGTCTGGGCTTTTTACCTGCTGCTCTGTTTTTTGAGGAGACTAGTGGATACCCTGTGCATGCCGCTTGTTTTATGCACAAGTTGCGCTATCTGCCGGTTGCGATGTGTTGACAAAATGCGCAGCTGTGTCAAGGAAGGTCGTTATGTATACCAAGAGCCGGGCGAGCAGCTTGTTGACATTCTCAGCCTGAATGAGCGACAGTTCGGATTATTAAGACGTTGCAAGTCTGCATTTCTCGTGTAAAGTAGCAGTTTTTCAGAACCACGAGAAATGCAAACTTTCAACGTCCGAATAACCCGAACTATCGCTCATTCTCTCTGTTTGGTGTTAACGGCTGGCCATGTTGTGAACGGTGCACTAGTGTGAAGTAGTACACTGTAAGCGGTGCTCGTTGATCGCAGGTGCGAATCGTAGCGGATTTAATTAATTTAATTAACGGATTGGTTTTGGAGGCTAAAATTTACAGGTTAGTTTTATATCGCCTATATCTACCGATATCTGCAAACAACGCAAACGCATTCCGGTTGGTCTTTAGAGAGAGAGAGAGAGCTTTCACCCAGGGTACAATGAATCGTGGCAGTATCGAAGCTGAGTCGCGCTATGCCATGTTGTGTTGATATAAAACGCATTACACTTATCTGTTAAATACGACATTAGCAATATCAGGTGGATACCGAAAAAGGTAACGCTGGATAAATTTGGTTTGTCGGGTGAGGTTTTCTACTTTTGGTGCAAATACGTCTCACTCCAAGAGGGCGTCGGGACCCCGAGAAAAAAAAAATGCATAAGGCCCTTAATTACGCGAACTGGGCTCTCATGGGCAAAGTGCCAGAGTTAACCATTTATCTCCCCACGTTGGACTTTTCACATTATGTGGCCTTTTGACAACGGTACCTCGCCGCTACTGCCTCAAGTTCACACGGTGGATTTTTAAAATCTCTTTTCTTAAAAAAAATATGTCTGTATTTAGATCCAGTCTTCTGATGTAGCAGGAAGGGGGTGGACTGTAGCTAGACCATAACTCTATCAATGTGTATGTAAGATCAACGAACATGATACGCCATAAAAAATTGTATAAATACAAGAACATTTAAAGGGCAATGAAAACTGGTTTATACCGCTTGTACTTTCCCATCGTTTTGAGAAACATTATGTGCACTGACGAAATTTTGACTCTAAATTCCCATCCCCTGACCTTAACGGTTTTGCAGTTGTTCAAGAGGAAACTTTAATTAAACTGTCACCAAATGTCTTCGTTTTTTTTTTTTTTTTTTTTTAAAAGACAGTTATTAGGCACGCAGGTGGGCTTGCATGGGAACAGCTTCTTCATCTCACTGGTTTTTGAATGTGATGTCTTTCGGCAGAATTCTCTTGTGTTATTGTTCTGTGATACGACTAAATTCAGAACAAACAATTTTAAGGAACAGCCTGCAAGTCTATTTTGTCGTTTACCAGTGCTGCTAATGCAATTTTTGTTTGTTTGTTTTCTTAGCCATGGATCGCAGTGCTTGGCCAATGTCACAGATGGGGAGAACACAGGGTTCACCTCCACTAATGTCAACTGGTTTGTATTAATCACCTCTTTTGGTGATTAATAAGTTAACTATAAGGGCTATTCATTATGAAGTCCCTTGCTGACCAGTTAATCACCATAAAGACTATTCATTAAAAAGTCTCTTCACTCACCCAGCCACACCTCCCCCTCCAACAACAACAAACTTCTAGCTTGCTTATTCTCCTACCCAGTCTCTTACTTGTTCACTAACCCAGCTGCCCATATTTTTTATACATCTCTCTCTTCTTTTAATCCTCCTCCTTTGTCTTCCTCCATCCATCTTTACTTTCCATTAATCTCTCCCCATTTCTCTTTGTAAGGACTAAAATGTAGTCTTTGTGACAACTTAGGCCAAGAGTATTTCCCAAACCCTTGGTTCAAAGAGCTTGAATTTTCTTAGTAGAGTGTTTCATAACAACACTGAAACCAGTTTTTTCATAAGCCCTAGCAGCAACTGCTTTTCCTCAGGTAACAAAGAGCTTGATTTCAATCTGAGTCTGTATCATGCAAGAGAAAGATTTATGGCAGGGCCAGCTTTTTGCTGACTTCATAATTCATTTTTATGATTCTTGCTGTTTCTGTATATGATTGCTGTGGAAACTATTAGTGACACATTTGGTACAGGCTTGGTTTTGTTTTTCACAGGCACGTCATACTGTGGATTCACAGACCATTGCCTCTTTGGGTGTTGGAGACACTGCTATGCACAATAACTTTCACCAAGGCCTGTCTGTACGCTAGCACTGCTAACAAGGTATTGAATATTACTCTCTCCATCACACACACACACACACAGATAGATTACAGTTTGATTTAAATGATACTTATAAAAGTTTGGAACACAATAACAAAGTAACTTTTTTTTTTTGAGGCAAAGTCATACTTACTATTGCCAGCTTCTCATATTAGACCGCCTGAGCTGATGAAAGCTGATATAATATAAAAACCTGAGAAAATTAAACTTTGATGCTAGCACTGTGATGGGGGAAGTTTATATCACCAAGGAACACATTGCATGATATTATAGTCATATTTGAGTGCTTTAGAGTTTTTGTCATGGTAAAATCTGAAGTAAGTGGCAACGCAATCTAAGGTATTGATTTTGTTCATTATAAAAGACTAGCAGTGTGATAACTTCACTTGATAAAATGCTATTGGTATCCAGAACAACAGAATTCTGCTGCATGTTACTGTGCATTGGTTATAGTGAATAGTTTCAGTGGTTTTCTTTGTTTTTAGACAATAATGATGAAAAAAATTAATGAAACGCATTTCTATTTTTTTGGTGGTGGGAAAATTTGATGTGTTTTCCAAAATCTTTTGGAAACTTGCATCAGGCTTTAAAGCTTGACTTCCAAAGTGATTATAGGTAGATGGAAGTTGTACACCATAGATTACAGCACAACCTATGCATCATTTTGTTACAGTTTGTAGACTTTTAAAGATGTTGAGTAATGTTACAATGCTACTTATGTATGTATTGTTGTCGCAAAAAGGATCAAGATTTGTAGGGGTAATGCCAGTTAGGTGTTTGTATCCTGTCATCAGTCATATAACTTGAACCGACAAAACAGTTTGTAATAGTGTTTTATTACATTCTATGCTTTCACAGGAAATTCAAGGTGAGTTGAAAGTATATCACTGTGGTGACATAGATCCTTTAGAATGTTAATTGGCTGTGTCATGGTATTTTTGCTGTTTAACTCTCACGTACAATTGGCATGATTGTGTTCACCAGTTTGTTTTTTATTTTCATTTTTAGTTTTAGCTTTTAGAATTGATGGCTGTTTGTGTAATTATTTACTCATGGGTTTGAGCATGGAGCGTTTGCTAAACAAATTGTTTAGGGAAGTTGGAGGGAGAGGCAAAAACCATAAAGTTGTGATGAGGGGGAACTTGAAGCATGAATAACTTTCACTGGTAATAGGCCCAGAGGTATGGACAATTCAATCACTTTTGTAACAGTGTAGAGGGATAAACTGCTGTTACATTCCATCTGATGTTGAAGATGGATAAGAAGAAAGTAAAATGACACAAGAGAATGCTGGTTTGCACTTGTACACATAGAGACTACACACACACACACACACACACACACTTACTTCTCTCTCTCTTTTACACAAGCTCTCTCTCTGATAGGTACTTAGTCATACACAAGCATGTGCCCACACACACAGGTATGCACACATATTGAATCTTCCTGAATGTGGCAACAAGAGTGTGGAGGAAGAGACAAGAGAAATCATAATTGTTGGATTTGACTTCTATCCCTTGTCAAAACAATATTTTTTTAAATATTTTATTTCATTTGCATTATACTTCATTATAATTCTGTTTCAACACTATTCACCTCTGCAAATGTAAGAACAGGGAATGTTGTCAGTGTTTGATGACAGATTTATGCAGCTAGTCTTAACTAATTGATTAATCAACTTGAGTCATTCTATCCAGCTGACCATGGCATTTGGTAGAACTGTCTGACCTAGTTATTGCTATAATATGCACATGTCCATACTGGTATTCTCACATAATTAATTGACTGCAGCTATCAAGAATCATGATGCTGGTGAAAAGAAAGAGGAGCTCTAATGGTGAAGATCATTAAACATACCCCCTTATCCCAGCAAAGAAAAAACCCCAATCAAACAAAGAAACAATTACCAAAAAGATGTTCATAACAGGTACATGAACATTGTAACAGAGGAATATTTGAATTTACTATCTTTGCTTTTAAGTGGTCTGTTATCAGCAGTGAATCTTGACCACCTACACTTGCCTGAAGAGGGTAGTTGCTGCTTAATGACTTATCACAGTGAAACATTTGTTAGTTGAAATGGCTGAGGAAAATCTGTTTTCTTTTAGCTATCTGAAATAGTGTCAGATATTGCAATTTTTACACTCATTTAGACCTGGAACATATGGGTATTGAATGTAGCAGAATGGGGAAGGAGAATAAAAGAGAGAAGAAAAAAGAGGAAGATGATAAAGAGAGAAAGAAAAAATCCCATTTGTTAAAGAGAGATGGTTACTAACAGCAAAAAATTTGTAGCAGCTTGTATAGATTGCATCCTTAGAAAATGTTTAATTGACATACATTAAGCTTTGTGGTATGGCCAGATTTTGTTTCAGTCGTGTAAAATATAGCAAATTATAGTTTTTTTCTGAAATACTAACCATGATAAATGGCCTGTTTGCATTTAATCTTCAACTGAGTGTTATTTGAAATTCAATATCTTCATTTATTTCATTGAAATGAAAGCCACAACCCATCTTACACTTTATGCTTTTTTCAGAAACAATAAATGGTGACATCAGTTTTATTATACTGGATTAACTACTTTAATTTAAAGAATTGCAGTGATTACCGGTTTAGTACATCCACCAACTTTGTCTCACCCTTAAAAAAAAATTTAGTCCATGCTTAGACAATTTCCTATGGCATCTTCACAACCATTGCATCAATAGATATAGCCAATAACATAAATATCAACATGGCCATTACCTCGCTATGTTATTGTCAAACCATAATTACCCTCAAATTATTGCTGTTGCATCACATCACCATGGTTACATCACCACAGCCTCCAAACTACAATCATCTTCCTACTTCCACAGGTTCCACATCATCCTCGCCATTCTGCCATTGTAACATTACTTTTTAATACATTTCTTTCAATATTGTTTTCTTTTTTATATATTTAAGCATATCACAATCTGCTGTCTGCAGTCTACATCTATGTACCTTCATGTCATGCCTACTAGAACTTGTGCTTAAAATGTTCACAACCATCATTAATGACATCATCTCATCCTTTTTATACAGGGGAAAATTCTGGACTATTTGTTGACGCATGACTTTCTTCTTGAAGTTTTCTGTTCTCTGCCTATGATTGCTACGGTAAGACCAATGGGCATTATGGAAAGGACAAAAGAAGTAGGAAACATAGTCTGTTCAGCTTATGATGTTCTTTAATTTTAAGAGATAACTGGGAAACTTTGCTGCTGTTGAACCTTTGAGACGTAAATAGAGGTTTCATTAAAAACTACCAGGACTGTTTTGTTATGTAGGGGTTATTTCAATCAAGTTTATGTCATGTTTGTTACACCAGACTTCACAACAATTGTAGGGTGTTTATTTTCATTGTAAATAAAAATACTTGATGATCACATAGGTTTTCAGTGTTGCACACTGCTTGTGAGAGTATATGATATCTCATTTCTGAGCTCTGTTTCTTCACGTGGTCTGCATTTTCCTTTTTCTACCTTTTTGTCACCATAAGTAATAATCTATGTAAATCTAGTGTCAGGTGTTAAAATTGTTTCAGTTGTACTATTCTATAACTTTAGAAACAATTTTACCAGATATGCTTTATTGCTAAGCAAACTTTTTATACTGCCCTTTCAGCTGTGCTATCCCATGTACCTGAGTAACCTGTTTGTACCCCTGTTTCTGAACTGCTGGCTGGCAAGGGTGGCACTCAGAAGATTACTGGTAAGATAGGAGATGAAGTCAGATTGGGTAGCAATTGTCAAAATGGTGTTAAAGACCAACCTGAATTAATACTTTTTTTTTAAATCACAGAGCATATATCATGGCTGCTTAGTCATTTGTGCAATCGATGCTCTATATTTTGAGCAATTTTGTAAACTTTTTTGCATTGTAGCAGCTTGTATTGCATATGCATTGTGATGATTCACTGGCTAGTTTAGTTCAAACTTCTTTTGTCTGTCACAGACTGAACATGTTCCATAAATTTTTTCCTTACATGACAGAATGATCTCCACCTTACCAAGCAGAGATTCCAGACACTGTCAGTCACACTTTCACAACAAGTGTGGTTCTTGACAGTCACATTGTGTTGTCTTGTATTCACAACGTAAGTCTAGTTTTGATCTTTTTAGCTTTTATTCACCATGGTCATATGCTATTAATTATGAAAATGTGAAGATTTAGTAGCTATGGATTAGAAGCAGATTACAGCTGCTGCTGAGGTATTTAATCCTTGGATAGTCCACGAACTCTGGGTTTTAAACTGTTCTTCAGTGTATCCTGTTTTTACTTCTGGTCCTTAAAAGCAAAACATGGCAGGAAAGAATAGGTTGACCAGAAATGGAGGTGGGAATATACAGTGCTGGCTACACTTGTGGTGATTCTTCACTAATTGCTTTCATCTGGCTTCTCTGCCAGACTGAATTGATTCTTTCTTCCATGGCAGTGAAAGCTCGGCCTTTAAATTTATGTAAGACATCTGCACCTCAGGCACATTTCTACAAGAAGCGATATTCTTGAATGACTCATTTTGTGAACTGGAGATTTTACACATAATTTTCTTGTCTAACTCATTTTTGTCAATACAGTTATTGTCTATCATCTTTAGATGTCTCTCTGTCAACACATACAGGCAGTTGATAAAGGCTGTCCTCTTGAAAGAGTTAGCAGTCATTCAGGACATTAGGTTGTTCATCTTGATTTGTTAATGGTCATCAACAAGGTGTGATCCATCTTGATTGAGTGAACCAACTGAAGTTTAACTAGAGACAGTGATGTAAAGCCAGCTACATTATCAGCAATAAAAATGGCAGCTTTGTAGGAAATTAATGAAAAGGCCAAGCTTTATGAAGAATAATAAAAGAATTTCTTGTATTTTGCCTGCAGGATTTGTGGCATACAGCACATTCAGCGCAGCAGTTCTGAGCGGCCATTGACTATATTTGAGTCTGTGTACTATGTTATTGTAACATTTTCAACAGTGGGATATGGAGATATCTCCCCTGACATTTGGTTGGGCCAGCTCTTTATGATTGTCATGATCTGTGTGGCATTTGCCTTCATACCTAAACAGGTGCTGTAGCCTACTGTTTTCTTTAACTGTTAGTGTCATTTATTTTGTCATTGTCATCTCACATGTGCAGCTTTATTACAAGTGTTGTTTGATATTGTGCATTGTCAGTATCAGTAGCCAACAGTGGACTGAATTTAATGGAAATGGGTTTTGATTATTTATTTTCGGAATAATAAAAGTGTTTTAAAATTGAACCACATAAAATGCAACTGTTATGCTGTCTGTAAAAGCCATCTCAACTGAGTGTGAACATTTCTCATGAGAAATGTCAAGTTTGTTTTTATTTTATTTTTCTGATTTGTTCTTAGCTTGAAGAGATTGGTTCAAGTTGGAGCCAACGCAAAAAAACAGGAGGGGATTATGGGAAGCGGAAGTCAGCTCGCAGCAAACACATTGTGGTTTCTGCAACTTCTTTTACCTCAGAAGTTGTCATGAATTTTTTAAATGAGTTCTATGAGCATCCAAAACTTGAGGTAGGAATTCTTTAACTGTCACTTAGAGACTGTTGAAGGGCATATAAAGTGGAGAGGGAAGAGAGAGAAAGAAAGACAGATTGTGGGGGCAGTGGTCAGAGAGGCTACCAATACAGAAAACTTGCTCAATCCTCTTTGCATACTGTTGTTTATCTTTCCGTCCTTCATATGTTGTCATTGTGTCACTCTTGTCTCAAGCGGTAAGAACATGCTCCTTATGAGTGTGAGTATGCATTATATAAATCACGTGTTTATTATTATTAAAACACTTTTTAGGAAAGAAAAGAAAAAAGGGATTTGTACCATTCCTCTCTTTCTCTCACACATGCACTCATGTGAATACACACGCACACACCCACCCACATGAGAAAGTAAGTTAGATGGCTGTAATGCTTCTTTATGGATTATACAAAAGATTAGAGTAGTTATAAATAGATACAAATTTATACCATCTAGAACTGACTTGACATTTTGATGTGGTTCTCAAAATAGTGTCGTGATATTGACCATGATATTTTCCTCATTATTGTCTCATTGTTTCCTACAGATTGTGTTCTTAAATGTTATTTATCCAAATATATGGTGGGATTTCACATCAGTGTGTCTTTCTCACTCTCGATTCCAGGACCATACTGTAATCTTGATGAGTTCTGAGGAACTGGACACCAATATGTTATTTATTATTAAAGACCCAAAGTGGGCCAACAGAGTTCTGTACATACGTGGCTCACCTCTCAAGGACATTGACCTCAAGAGATGCAGGTAATGAGCTCAAGAAGAAATTCACACTATGTTAGATACACATCTCACACGGAACAGCTCAGTTAGATGACTGAAAGTGTCTTTCCTGTTTTCTCCTCCTATTTTTCGGTCTCATTTTTTTCTGTTTTCATCAGCGTTATATGAGGATGAGCCTTGCATCATTTTTCACCACACAGAGCATTGTAATGTTTTTCTAAGAGATAATCTCATTTCAGGTTGACAGAATGGTAAAAATTTAGTGCTTTGTCCCTTAGTGTTGCCCTGAAGAGGGTTTGATAGGGAAAGAAAGAGTGTGAATAAACCTACACAGAAAAAAAGTTGAGTTTATTTTTTATACTTGACCAGATAACATTTTAAAAGAACAAAATGGAAGGTATGTCTCCCATAAATTTATGTAAGTTTCTTTCATAGCTGTCTCTTCGTGAATAGCACCTTCTTCTGCTGACAGTCAATCCCAGGGATTGATTTCTTTTGCAGAATAAATGATGCAGAAGCGATCTTCTTTCTCGTTAACAAGAACTGTGGAGACAGGGACCATGCTGTGAGTATTACAGTTTCATCATTCCTTCTCAACTATGTCTCTTTCAAAACAATTTTCCAGCATCAAAGTAATGCACGTATCTTGTATTTTTATTATGCATTATGTTTTATATTTCTTCATTTAGTTTGATTTGAAAACCCATGTCACTCATTTAATTTTTGTTGTCAAGAGTACTGAAAGATCAGCTGTCTTGGCCAAATTCAGAGGGAAATTTAAAACAGAATTTATTGGGTTCTTGTTGTAACAGTTTGTTTGCAACATGTACACAGCTGTGTACTGACCTAAATGGATAAGAGTGCAGTATAGTTATGAGCATGCATTGTGTTTGTAGTTGTAAGTGGCATGAAATGTATTTTAATTTTTATCACCAGGATCAGCACACGGTACTCAGATCCTGGGCAGTGAAAGACTTTGCTCCTAACTGTCGCCAGTACATCCAGCTTTTTAACTCAGCTAATAAGATGCATGTAAAATTTGCAGGTTAGAGTGAATCTGCCATTCACATCGTCTCTTTGTCCTGTATGAGTATTCACATCTGTATATGTGTGTGTATGTTTGTACCTGTGTATGAATCATGTTCATGCACATCCTCATTCAGATGTTTGTATGTGTGGGTGTATGTGCATATGTCTTGTGTGTGTTGTAGGGGGTGGCATATTAAGTGCATATTTGAAATGAGATATGTATTCATTCATGTATTATCTGTCGCTGCATCTGTGCTGGTTTGTATGTTCAGCAATTCTGTCAGTCTTTTACAGTATTAATTTAGATTCTTAGGGTGCTTAGTGGGTATAAACAAAAGTTGATATTTGATATTTAGGAAATAGCCCAGCTTCTTGATTTCATTGTTCTGTTTTAGACTACTTTCTGAAAATGATGATGTGAATTTTTGTGTGTGTGTGTGTGTGTGTGAGAGAGAGAGAGAGAGATCGAGATCAGAACATTTAAGTCATAGACACATAATTTTTATGATGCTCATAATGTTTAACTTATGCTTGTGTGTGGTATCAGAACATGTAGTCTGTGAGGATGAGTTCAAGTATGCACTTCTGGCCAACAACTGCTTGTACCCAGGGTTATCCACACTAGTCACCCTTATTTTGCATACTTCCAGGGGAAAGTAAGTTCTCAAATTTTTCTTAACTTCTTGCAGTAGCAGGAGTAATAGCTGTTACAAAACAGCCTCCCAAAACTTAGCTCAGCTCATGCATTGAAGGGAAATTTTGCAAATGACTTTATTCTATTCAAGAAAGGAGTTGAGCACCTTCAAGCCTACATATCCGAAACAAACACCTAATGCTTAGTGATAGATGTCCTAATCATTTAACCACTTCCCTAAAAGATCTCTTTACCAGATGCAGACTGTTGAATTTATGGCAGTGATTGGGCACATTTTACATGATGATCTTATAAAATATACATATGTCACTTTTTTAAGCAGGTCTTTTACATATTCCTTTCTCAAGAGAGAAGCAATCCAACTTCTGTTTAATTCTGTTTTCCTAACCAGAGTGCGATTGTCTGATCATTGCATGTTCTTATGCTGGGTTTTTTTTTGGTGGTGGTGGAGCAGGGTACATTAATGTAGTAGTTGAGTTAAAGATTACTATAAATGTAATAGTTGAGTTGATTACTATAAATGGTGAACTAGGGACCAGGAGCTCACCACAACTGACAATGATGAATGTGAGGTCAGTAGGAATCATCAAGTTAAATGAAAATGTGCCACAAATCCAAAATTAAGATCACAGTTTTTTTTTCTCCCAATCAGCTACAGATTTTGGTATTAAAAGTGGACATGTGGGCTAGGAGTGATCTAATAGTCACTTTCTAAGATTGCTGACCTATGGAATTAACCTTCTGTCTTATCAGGGAAGGTCAGATGGCATCTGAAGTGTGGCAGCAAATCTACGGACGCCATTCCGGCAATGAAATCTACCACATCCAGCTCAGCCGCAGCATATTCTTCCACAAGTACGAGGGCCAGCGCTTTACTCAGGCATCTGCAGCAGTGCATCAGAGGTATGTCCAAGATTTGGTCCAAGATACAATTTCCTGTTACTCTTATTGTTTATGCTGCTTGCTGCTGTGTAGGAATCATGAGGCAGGTTCAGAAGTTTGCCAGTTAGTCCTGTTTGCCAACAAGGCTTTTATTGTTGTTTATTTGGCATGGAAAATCAGGAGCTGGCTATGCATGATGGGGAAGTTTCAACACTCAGACTGGGCCTGCCAGAGCACTGTCAATGATGGACAGCTGGTCCAAGATCTTTAAGAAGCTGGTGGTGGACCAAGGGGTGTCAGAGAACCACTGCTACCATTCTGGGAGATGATTATAGTCATTAGCAGGTGATTGAGCAGGTGGTTTCAAAGAGCTGGTGATTGATAGTCTGTTACACATAATGTATTATGTTTTATGTCTAATGCAGACTGTATGATTTTAGATGTGCTCATCTTTTATATATTGTATATATTATGGCATTATGCACATGATTTATTTCCTGTATTATTTATTTTTGGACATGTATATTTGCATATTTGGCGATATTTCACTCTTTATTATGCAGTTTTAGGAGATGCGATATTATGCATCATTTATTTGTGGAGATAAAGTTCCAGCATGCATTGGGCATTATTCTAAACATGATAGAAAATGTTCCTATACACAAACACTGCTGTTTGCTACATGGGATCTACTCTAGATATTGTCCAGTGGGATCGTGTTGTTGCAGCTGTTGCTGATGAACTTTTCTTGATGTTGCATTATGCAAGTATATGTTCTTTTGCTATGCTGGACTTTATGAAATGAGGTAGTATTCTCACAGCTGATTTCAAGGCATTGTGTCTATTTCTCCACAGCTTTGGTGTGAGTCTCATAGCTGTGCTGGACATGACAGAAGCTGAACCTCGTTTAAAACTAAATCCTGGGCCAGACTACATCCTGAAGGGAACAGATTATTGTTTCTACATGAGTCTGACCAAGGAAGAATACTCACGAGTAACTCGCCCACTGGATGAGGAGCCATCACAGATGTCAGAAGAAAGACGGAAAAACATTGGTAAATGACACTGACAGTGACAATTGCTTTTTGTGACCCATCATAATGACAATGACAACAGTTTATTGATCCATAAGTAGCACACCGCCAAAGCTTTTCAACAATGAAAGCAACATATAAATATCATCAATCACATCCATTCAAAGTAATAAGATAAAATAAAACCTTATTTATCCCAGATGGCAATTCGGGGCAGCTCAAAACAATACCACAACATATCCAAATCCACCAAACAGACTCATACATTCATGGTTTAGACAGCTGCATTCATTTATTCATTCATTCATTCATTTGATAATATTACTGGTCACTCATTCACTTGTCAACCAGTAAGTAATAATATCAATAACTATCAATGATGCAGATACTGATTTGTATTCTGTGTTGTAGATGCTGTGGCATGTGTATCCACGTCTACCTGGTTTTCACAGTGCATGCATATTTGCTTCTTTTCTCAGAGAGGCTGACTTTACAGCTACAGCAGTGGTTGCAGTCGGACAATGAGGTGGATGAAGATGATGATGAGGAAAGTGTTTTCAGTACCATCACCAGCAACATGGGAAACACACTGAGCAGGAGAATGCGTGGAGATCTTGAAGGTAAGTGCTGTGGGTAACCATGAAGGTCCAATTGCAAGCAGGCTTGATGAGAGGGATGATGTACCTGGCCCTGTGGCTGTGGATAGGGCCTGGCTTTGGTCATTAATTTTTTTCACGAGGAGAAAATACAAAAAAGATAGACCGAAGAAGGCTGTAAAGCATAGGCATCACTACTAGAGTTACTACTACCTCCAATAATTGTTCTCAAATCTGTGGCAATTGTGACATCACACTGCATTAGGGTGAAGGATATAAACCTTATATTGTCTTTGATCTTTGTTTCTTTAATCTGTTGTGTTTTTCATGTCCATTGGTGACATTTTCTTATAGAAGGGGTGCAAACTTTGATCTTTTTACATCATTTTTCTTATTTACTGACCACTCGATCACGTGTACAAAATTCTAATATGTTTATATATGCAGTATTGTAGATCGTAGTTGTGCACAATTTTCCTATATTACATTACTAAACATTGTTACAATACATACTGCCAGTGAAACTATAACTTGTAAACATACTGTTATATACTGGAAAAATAATAAACGATTACAATTAATGATAAATGCCATGGCCCTGGAAAAGTCGTCTGCCCCAGCTCCTCTGCTGGCTTTGGGCAGTCCTGGTGTGTGATGAATTCACTCCTGTATGTTGTGGTTGCAAGGTTTAAATAAAAACAGTTGTAAGCACTCAAATAAATCTATCCCTACCTTCTTTCTCTCTTTTTCCAGCTGTTGTGTTTTATTGTGTAAGCTAGATATGTACTTATTGCTGTCTAAATAATATAAGTGCTTTTCACTACTTACTATCAATATAAAGGAAAACTTTTTTTTACGGAATTTCGCGCTGCTTCTTTTTAGGTGGGAAATAAACTGATCCATCTTGAACGTGTCATGAAATGTTTTCCTTTCTTTCCCTTTCAGCACTGCCACTTCTTAGTGCTCGAACTAGTCAGAGTACAGGGATGCAGTCTGAGCTGAACAGCTTACCAGAGGAGGGCGGGACAGACATTGTGGATCGAATGTATGAGAACACCACGGACCGCGTCTTTCAGCAGTTTGGTGATGTTGGCCAAGAGAGGTAAGCCAGATGTCCAATTAATTAAGCCAGGTCTGCCTTGAACACAGTTGATGGTTGTGTGCAATGAACACCATATGTAGTACAGAGGATGAGCACCATGTAAAATGTGAATTATGGTTTATATTTGCCCTGGGCACTCCATCGTGAACATGTACACTTACTGCATATCTTGAGCATGCAAAATTTCTTTAATTTATTGCATGGGTGCTTTGCTATATTAATTACACATTTATTTGTAATAAGTTACTGCTTGTCAGTGTGTGTACAAGTATGAATGCAGCATCTCTTTTGAATCTGTAAAATAAAAATTGCTGTTTTGTCTACATTAAGAGCTGTACAATATATTCAGGAATAAAAGTGGCAAGAAAGAAACAGGAAGGAACTAGACAAGAAGGACTTGTGGGAGTGCTAGATTTCTATTGATGTATTGCAATCTTAATAGTCTTTTCACAATAGTTAGATTATCATTGATGCACTGCAGTCTTAATAGGCTTTTTACAATGGTAACAGTGTTATTGAGGTCTTGTAGCTCTATCAAAGATTAACTGGAGAATTATGTTTCTGGAATGATGCTTTCATAACAAGAGTATAGTTTTACTGAGGTATGTGTATTATAGTATTGCTGGAGTGTCAAAGATGTTTGCTAGCGTAAACCCCAACTGTTACTCAGGCCTGGAATTTTATGTAAACATGGTTAACCTCAAGCTTAACACAGCATTTGGGCTCAGACCTGGCTACCCCGAGTTATGCTTGGATTTAACCATTTTTACATAAAATTTTGAGCCTGAGCTCAAAATTAATGTCAAGAAGGTCTAATGTTTTTGAAATGCCTTTGCTATCTGTTTCGTCGTCAGTACTGTCGTTTTCTTTCGTCCCCTGTGTTCTGTATCTACTTGTCCCCGTCTCTTCCCCATTTTAAGCGCTAAGAGCATGCTCTCTATGAGTGTGAATATGCGCTATAAAAAATCTTCACTATTATTATTATTATTATTAATAGGAAAGACTACAGATTCAGTGACAAAAGTAATAGAACTAGATAAAGTGGCTAAGATAAAAAAAAGTGCAGCATATAAATAGCAGCTTCATCCTTGCTCGCCTAGGTTCATTTGATGGTGATTCAGAAAACACAGTAAACATCTCCAGTTGATAAACCGATGCTGTAGCTTGTGTGTGGTTTCTATTACAGTCAAAGAGATCAACTGAAGTACCCTATCAACTTGATATCAGAGTCAGTAACAGCAACTCTTTGATTTTTGCTGTTGTATTCAGTAGAGTAACCTATTCAACGCATCAGCATAGACCAGAACAACTAGAAATGATCTGGCTTTCCTAACGCTCAGACCTTCTGACCATTACTGTTATCCTACTAAACAGATTCTTGTTGACTGAAAGCCATACCTGAGTTTCTGAAGTTATTTATATTATCATGCTAAATCATTTGTTATTGATTAGGAATAATACCTGCAGCTTATATAAATTTATTTAACTCTAAACATTGTGCGTGCATTTTTAAAAGCTATTTGTACAGACAGTTACTGCTGCAAAGTGAGTGTTCTAAACATGATGTCTGACTTTTTCATAACCCAAACCATACAACTCATTGTAATAACACTACTTTTCTTTGCTACAAGAAAAGCTTACAAATATTATTGGCTATTATTGTATTAATTACGTTGAAGAATGTTTTCCCCTTTGACTCATGCTTTTATTGTGGCTCAGCTCACACCAGTGCCAAGGACTGTAATCAAATCAGTTTTAGCTTCTGAGAGCCACCTCACAGTGTTTCAGTTTTATTTGCTGTATAATGTGTCTTTGCGATGTTAACAGAGCACTTTGATGTTGTATTCTTATGAAATAGTATGTTGTGTAAGTTTTTAGTACCTGACAGTTTTGTTATTCATCTGGTATTGTTTTTCCTACTTATTTTTCTTATTTGGGAACAGTATGTAAGTAGACTGTGAACTCTACTCCTACATTTCTTTTAAGTTGTATGCATCAATTTTCGGGCAGCTTCATGTTTTGTTTCAGTTGTTTTTCTTTTTTGTTTTTAGTTACTTGCAAATATGCATTGCTTGTGGGTTAGCCAAAACTAAAACCAAGTTCAGAAGTTAGAAACCTGGGTTGGGTACCTGCATGTTTGTTATGATTATCGTTGAAAGAGTGACATGCTACACTGACATTTCAATGATGATTTCCAAGGGATTAACAATCAGTCACATCTGACCTCAGTTTCAGGTGAGAAGTACATCTCTGCTATGACCAGGTCTGGGTTCAAAGTTTGCCAGGTCCAACAAACTCCTTCCTCTAAGCTGTGTTAGTTATAACCGCCACTGAACTATTTGCACACCAACAAAAATCATGCTTGGTGTTGCAAGCTAATCCACTAAACTGTTTGCACACAAGCAGAAACCATGCTTGGTGTTGCAAGCTAACAAATCTCAGCTTCTCAATTTGCTTTACTGGACTTGCTGTATAACTGTTTCTTTCCCCTGAGCCTGAATTACTTTTTTTGGATTGTTAGAGTTGATGAGTTAGCAAGTGTCTGCATGTGTGTGCAAGTGCATGAAAGCATGCTCCTCTTTGTATGTGAGAGAGAGAGAGGTGGGGAGTAAGTGAAGGAAGGAAACATATATACACACAGATATCAAATATCAGAAATGAGGACTTACACAGTTACCTTTGTTATGAACAGAGAAAATACCCACAGCACTGAAGAAGTAAACAGGTTATGAAGACTATTTAATTTTTAAGGCTTTGTCAGATCGATATTTTAGTCAGATCAGTTGTGTCCATGTTAGATCAGGTCTGTCTCATCAGTGAGCATAAAACTGGTGGATATTTTGATATGTTAGATCAATCAGTGGGCTCCTGCTTTCAATCTCTAGTGTAATTATTATAGCTTTTATTGTCTCATGTGATTGTGACTTTATTCTCACAAATGTTTGTTCATTTTCTGTGCCTCACTGGAAACTCAAAGCTTAATTCCCCCAAGTCTAATATGCATTTGTAATATAAATTTTAACCAGCACAATTTAAATATTTTATTTATTCTAACATTTAACTTGTGTAAACATTGTTTGCTTTGTTTGGTTGTGCGAGTATGTGATGGAATGAGAAACTGCATAATTTGTGTCTGAGAGAATGTACTTGTATATGTACCGATTTGTTTCATTTATATTTGTTTGAGTCTTCTACGCATGTGTGTAAGTTGTGCTCATGAACACTGCAACTGAGCACACTAGTATTTTACACAGGCCAGGTGATACATTGTTAAAGATACAATATTATGAAGAAGGAAGAACCTTTAGTAGAACCTTTTTCTTGATTATCTGGCATGCAGAGTTTTAAGCTGAACTTTGAAGATTGTGTCTCACTTGTGACTACTGCCAACCATGTTTGGAAACATTAATCTTTGTATACACTCTGCAAGCAGTCTGCTGGAGAAATTCTTTTGCTGTTATTTTAGTAGTTTAAATGGTGCTTGCCTTGCTTGTTGCTCAGAAAGTACACTTACATACAAGTACCATCATAAGCTAAATACATGCTACATACATAAGGTGACGCTACAACTGATATCTGCAAGAGGAGGCTATACAAATATATTGAAATAGGAGCTGAACAAAGAGAGGGGTGGGTGAAAGAAGAAATGGAAAGCCAAAAACATAGCAGATCTTGATGGTATAAGAGATATTTCCACAGTAAGGCCTTGCTGAACAGCTAGAATGTTGGCCTGGTGGCTTTGCAGGCGATCTACATTTCTAGTAAATACAGCAGTCAGATGACATGAAGACCTGATGTACATTGTAACTCTTATGGTATTCTTCAGCTCCAAAATAGAAAAAAACAGTCACTTCGAATTCTATAGCTTAGAAAAAAATCCCTGAGACACAGCATATTCATAAAAAGTGTAATATGGCATGGCATATACTGTCAGCATGTTTTAGCATGTAGTGGATGCAAAAATGTTTAATGAAACCTACACATCACCTTTTGGAATGGTTAGCATTGCTGAATCTGTCAGCGGCAGTAGTGTCTGTTATTGCTCATTGTACTTTTACCAAATATTTAAGAGTAATGTTTTCATTTCTAGTGCATAACTTACACATGTACAAATGTCAAGTTTTGGAGAGTTATTGCTTAGTCTTCTTGTTTTTATGCGTATTTAAAAATGTTATCTTTGTTTTGCATCTTTCAAAATATAAAATTAAAAAGTTACTAATCTCTATTATTTACATTTTGTGACCTCAAATGAACTCTGGATAAAAATATTCAGAAGCCTGTCTAAATTATGAGATTTATGTGTGTTAAGTATTTTAAAGTTGTTGTGAAATCGTTAAGATGACACTCAGTAACCAGGAGCTGTGTGATGACTGTGACAGTTTTATCACGGGTCCACTGCCTTGCACTATCCATGTTGGTTCACGCCGTATCATTTGCCACCTTCATCGACAACCACGTGCTTTATGCTGTCTGAAATGGGGAGAAGTAAGAAAACGTTTTGGCTGATATCGCATTTTTGAGTTACACTGCTTAAATATTAAAAGAGCAGCATGTTGTCAGCCTGATATATTATATATCTGGTACTCTCGGAGCACATTTAGACCAAATATAATTACTTCCCATGACGTCTATTCCCACCTGCATTGCTTTTTTTTTCATGCAACTGTTTTGTTCTAAATAAACCAGGATTGTGAACACTGTGGCTTCAAGAAGGCTAGCGATGACCGCTGGAACAATCAGCTAATCATTGTCTCAATCCAGGAAGTGAGTCCAGCTGTCTACAACTTTATCGTCCCATTGCGCTCCAGCTACCTCTCCCTTGGCTCGCTAAGTCCCATCATCCTTATGCTGCATCAAGAGTGAGTTTCATTCTCTGACCTCTGTCTTTGAAGTTTATTTTCTTATTGTCTGTGTAGCTGGTTGTCTGTCAAGCTTTAAATAAAACTATAACATTTTAAATTTATGAGTTTCTAATGACTTCTTACTGTGTTATGTTCACTTTGCAGGCCTGATGACTTGTTCATGGAGACCATTGCACACTTTCCTCTTGTTTACTGGATGGTGGGCAGCCTGCACAGGTCAGCAACATTCTGATAGAGTTAGATACAAAGTGGAGCTGGCATCCCCCCCCAACATGTTAGAGTTAGGGCAAGGCAGTCTCCTGCTCACTCCTCTGACTGGCAGATCTCCCGCTCACTCCTCTGACTGGCAGATCTCCCAAATATGAAGCCCACACCAGCTGCCTAATATAAAATGGGGCCTGATTTATCATGGGAGGTAAAGGTAGCAGAAGTGGAGGGTTAGTTTTTGTGCTCCACATTCTCTGCTGAACCACTTTCACTGCCCTGAAAGGTGCAAGGCTGCAGGACTCTTTACCTTCTTATCTTATTAATCTCCTCTGCAAGAAATGATAAATGAGTCATAGTAGTTTATATCTACACACTTAAAGTATGGAGACATATATATATATGTGTTACATATATATGGAAATTTGTGATTGTGCACTACTTCACATCTACCCATCGTATGAAAATTATTATATGAGATGATGTTACACACAGACCTACAATAAAAACACAGCTATTTGTAATGATAGCTCTTTCACATCCACGATACAGAAATGACAGTGTTGACTACAACAGGCAGTGCTAAAAAATCAAGGGACTATAATAGTAAATGAGTGGGATGACAGCAACATCTAGTTAAAATAAAAGTAAAGGTGAAGGTCATCTTCTAATCTTTTTAGGTCATTGAGAATTGATAATATGGAATTGTGAACACTAATTTTAATAAACTCTATTGTTTATATTAATGCCACTGATAACTTGCTTTGAATCCTGTGCAGTCTGGATGACCTGTTGCGAGCAGGTGTCAACAAGGCTCTGCACCTGGTGATCTCACACATCCAGGGAGTTGGTGTTGGAGAGGAGGAGAGTCTAGATGATGCAGAGACAATTGTGACTGTTCAGAAGATATCACGGTATGCATCATTTGTTCATTATCACACCTTGTGTTTATATGCAAGTGCCTGATAAGTCAGATAACATTATTCAGAAAATATCATATGTGATTAACACGGCTTGTGTCTATGAGTGTCTCGATAAAAATATTGAAAGAAAATATTAAAAGATGTCTAAGACAATTCAGACAATTGTTGATGTTTAAAAAACATTATATTATGCATGGACAGGTGCCTAGATGAAATGTGTCATTGTGTCAAGTCTCAGTATGCAGAAAATATGTGGATATAAGTATTCTGTTTTTAAAGGAAATTTTTGTTCCTGCCAAAGGCTCTATTATCACTTAACAATGTCTTGGATTTATATAAACATTAGAAATAAACAGAAATTTCCCCTTAATTTAGCCTTATGTGTTTTGGAGCATTAACCACGTAGGTGTGATATACAAATGAAGCACTGTAAATCATTGTGACGTTTACCCTATGGATTATAATCTGTGATGAGCATTGATTAGTCAAATGTACAACATATATCACAAATATTACTTCAGACCATGGTAGATCTCAAATAAACAGTTATGACATAATGATGATGTTTTACAGGCTGTTCCCTAATGTGAACATTATTACTGAAGTGCATGAAGCATCCAACATGCGATTTATGCATTTCCAGGCTCGTGACACCTACACACAGGAAATTGCCAAACTAGAAAAGGCTAGTAGTAGTTGGTGTTAATGATGTGTTAAAACACTGAGAAAGTAGCTATTTAGTAAGCACATCACTTGCTAATGATGTTGTTAATACATAGAGAAGTAGCTATTTAGGTAGCTCATCATTTGCTTTTGCAGAGTACATGGGTACGGAATCCAGGGTCTTATGAATATAGAAAGCGGAATTTTTCAGATTACAAGCAAGCGTCTGTGATAAATGAATTATGAAACTTTGTATTATGAGTTTGAAGTCTTGACCTATTTGTTTATTCTTCTTCTAGACTTAAAGAAAAAATGTGTTGGTATTAAATGGTCTTATTCTTTCGTTGATCTTTGTAGGTGATCTGCTCAAATCACAATTCCATTATTTTCTTCTAGAGGCTGAAGGAGAAGACAACTTCTAACCTGCCATATTTGTTTCGCCTCCCTTTTGCTGCTGGTCAGGTATTCAGCTCCACCATGCTGGATCGGTTGCTATACCAGGTAATGTCATCTGCATTTGGCATCTACAACAGCTATTCTGTTGGCTTGCATCTTCCTTATACTGCTGAAAAATCATTATTTTTGATAAAAACCATTTTCTTGAATTCACTAGTGATAAATGACACTCATCAATGTTAGTGTTGTTTCTGCAAGGACAGTTTAAGGATAGTCTTGTGTATGTAACTGGAATTGCCCCTTGGGGTAAATAAAGTTGTATTGTAACTCTGGACATTATATAGAAGAAACAAGTTTTCTGTCTATGCATCTCTTTGATGAGAAACAGTGGAAGGTAAGCTGGTGGAAAATAAGAATCTCTTATGTGTTGTTTTCTGTCCTCAGACGTTTGTGAAAGGCTACCTGATAAGTTTTGTGCGGTTGCTGCTGGGAATTGATGCTCAAGAAAACTCTGGGCACCTGTCCAGTGTAGGTAGAGGTTATCTAGTAGTAAATTGTCTCTGTCCATCTCTTGTCTTCTGTATAAAGAGTTATGAGATAGGAATCTAATGCTGTAAACAGCTAAACCTGGGCTTTTATTTCTATTGTCTTCTGTGGAAAAACAGCTGCCTGTCAACTTAACTCTTGAACCTGTCTTAGACTTCTTGTACTAATTGGGTGTAGGCTGTTATGGATCTGTAGAGTGAGATCTTTATTACCTAGATAACTTAATTGTTCATAGCTCCCATGTAATCACATTGTCTTAATCTGCCTTGTGAATTAGGTTTGCTCAATTACTGTCTCTTACGTCTTGTCTTTTCTTGTCATGTCATGGGTGTTTCAGGTTCGAGTAAAGCGTGCAACTATCAACCAATTTCCAACATATGGCGATCTCTACCAAGGTCTGTGTTCTACTACTGGTGAGATTCCCATTGCCATCTACAGGACAGAGCGACGTGCAGGTCACAGCATGGATGTGCTGGCAGCAGCTGTAAGTTGATAGTTAATAAGTTAATGATCGTTTCTCAGGAAGGAAACATATTCAGCATCTGTCAGAAAAGATAGTGTTTTAAGTAGCTTTACCCTAGTATGTCATTCTAATTCAACAGAATGACACAATGCTGTTAGAATTTTGTTTCACACTAGCATTGCTGAATTGAAATAAAAATTAAAATGATATAAAAATCTTTATTTACCTATTTTTCTTAAATCTAATAATTTGACTTATTATATATTCTCCAGGCAGAAAACAACAATCGCAGTTTCATGAAGGGTCGTCCCTCCATGCCTAGTGGTATCTTCCATCGAGCAGAGCGCGATCACCTCAACTTAAGTGACCTGGTAAATGCACGGCTCAAGCGCCTTCAGCTTGCAGGAGAAGAGCCATGTGAGTTTTTCCCCCTCCTTGAAGTTTTTTAAAAGGAGTTTATTCTTAGAGTAGGAAAAGAAAGTCTTAATCTTACTAGGATTGTCTGCATACATCCAAAATAATAGACATGAATCTCATGTTTTCCAATGTGCTCTTTAATCTCATGTTTACCGACTCCTCTTTTTATGAAAGGTGGTTGGAGGATGCGCAAATTTATTCCCCCTGAATTTCCTTTTTCTGTTGGAAAATATGGAGATAGAGAAATGATGGCTAAATCAGGTGTTGATGATGTGTGCTGATCTTGGTTGTGTTTCCTAATTTTCCCAGTCATTCAGCATCACTCTGCCAACATCTTTATCGTGAAGAGTTTCTTCTTCTTCAAATAGTTAAACATCTACTCATGTCAGAAGTATGGTTTTGAAGACAGCCCTGCTTTAATCATTGTTATCTGTATTCATGAGGGTCTAAGAATTCACAGAATGTACTACAGGGGACACCATTCTGATGTTATAAAGGGTTGTTTCTCTGTCAGCACAGTGAGTGAGGAGAATAACATTTTGAAGATAGCCACTACTGGTACTGCTAAGAACAAAAGTGCCTAGATGTCGTTGATGTTTATCCCTGAGGGGATGGTCCATATATTGAACAGTTTAATAACATTGTGATATACGATAACTAATATGCCTTGCAGATGTGATCAAGAAACCTCCCAAGACTCTGTCCTATGTGATCGTGAATCCTTCGCCCAAGAGAAAACTGAAGAGTGGAGACATGATGTGGGTTTGGCTTTTTTGATGTCTCTAGTTTCTGTACTTTCTAGTCTCAACATGCTTTAGTACATTGATCTGTACTTACTCACCTCACAAAGCATACATGCTCTAGTGTCTGGATCTGCAGTCTTCACCTCCTCACTTTGACAAAGCCTACGTCACCTAGTTTCTTGTCATGTTCAGTGTCCACAAATGTTATCATTTTATTCAAATGGAAACCATCATGCTTTCATTGAGAATTGTGCACTAACTTAACAAACCAGAGCTTGTGTAGCATTTTGTAGTGATTGATTCCTTGTGCAGCTGTGTATCTGCCCACAGTTTGCACATCTAGTTGATTGCCCAGTCCTCAAAATTCATGACGCTTCTGGCTAGCAGTGTAGACTGAGATTAGGAGAATTGAATCACTGTGTGTTGTCAGAGAATGGAGATGTTCTCGCTGCTGAATGATAGTTGGTGATGTGTGAGTGATTTTAATTATGAAGTAAGCTATTAACTGATTTATGATTTACTTTCACAATAGCAAATGTCTTCACAGCTGCGGTGTGTTTTGCACACTGTAATAGGAACTGGGTAGTGTCACAAAAAACACCACACTGTGCCTAAACAAATTAATATATAAGGAAAGAAACTATTAGCTTTTTTCAGGGATTGTTTTACTATGAATTACTTCTATTAAGGAGCTAAAATAGTCAACCAATCAGGTGTTTTGTTCTATTTGAAAGTAGGCAATAATTCAGTTGGTTCAGCGCCATGTTTGAGACGTTAGCTGGTCTCAATTTGACGTACACATGTACTTTAACAGCCAAAAGTTAATATAATAGTAATATTTGAAATTTAATACATATTCTAATAAAATATTTCATTGCTGCTTTATTTATAATGTGTAATTTTTGTGTGTGTTTCCTAACCTTCTTTGATAGGAGATCTCTCTTCTTACATCTGAATTCAGTGCATGAAAACAAAAACTACATTTCTTGCAAATCCTGTCACTTAAAAGTTTAAAAACTCTCTTTAAAATAGTGTGTGAATGATAGGTTGTCCTTATTGTTGATTAATAGATGTAAATATTGGAACACATTGTACTTCGTGCCATTACTCTCATATATGCTGAGTAATTGTTTGTCTGCCATGTGGACAAAATATTTGCAGATATGTCATTCAACCAAGTGCCATGGTTGCTGTGCCCAACAAGCTGCGATGGCGGTCATCAGTTCGGAGGAATGTAGCACAGTTTCACAGGCCTTCCTCAGACCCTAGTCCCCTGGAGAAAGAAAATGGTTCCAGCTCATCAGGGACGCGCATCAAATGGAACATTGGACCACACTCACCTGTTTCAGTGAGGAAATCACCTCAGTCAAAGACTGCTTTGGACAGACACCGGTCAAAATCAGAATCTTCTGCAGACAAGAAAAAAACAGAAGAATTATGCATGGAAGACTTGTGAAAATTAAGCATTTCTTGGTGTGCACTTAATGTGTGTGTGTGTGTGTGAAAATTAGCATTTCCTGGTATGTGTGCATGACCTTTTTATATGTACACAGAGCCGACACTAGCCGGGTGGCAAGAATGGGGCGACTGCCCAAGGCCCCGTGCCTGATGGGGGCCCCACGCTAACAGGTGAACCACTGGGATGAAACCTGCTATGTATGTTGTGCCGGCTTCCAAAGGCCCTGCAATTCTATTTGCCCAAGACCCTGCATCCCCCTAGCATCGGCTCTGATGTACATATATGCATATTTCCTGGAAGAAATCATTGACAAGAAATGTGAAACTGCACCAGTGTATGAAAAAAAAAACGTCAGAAGTAAACAATTTGACACCAAGTGTCAAACTGAACAAGGGTGTCTCCACAGAATAAGCGAATGCTTGAGGAAATCCCAGACAAAGCTAAAGACTGACCAAAGTTGTAGTAAAGTGTGAGAGATTCCTGGTTCTCAGATACCGATTTTGTCCATTGAACTTTTTTTTACCTCTATGTTGGTATGTCATAATGACCTGGTAGGCCCTTGTAAAGTAAAATTTACGAAATCAGTTGATTGTAAAGAAAATGCTGTTCTTAGTTCAAAAGTCTGAACTGATTTGAAAAGATTGTATATTTCAAAGGTATTTTTATTGAACATATTTGGAAATTTCACCAAATGTTAAAGATACTTAGAAGCAGATGTGCACCATTACACTTATATTCATGTAGTTATTTTGTGCCATTGATCAATAGAATTATGTAAATGTGTCTGTAGTTTTGTCTTTTCTGTGACTTACAGGCCTTGAAACAAGTCACTATACAGCTGTGTTACTTCAGCTATGCTACTAACAGCTTATAGTTTCTGCTTTGTTCTAGGAAATTTATGATGGCTTCCTTGTATCAACATAAGAGGATGTTGAAGGGTCTAGCAGTAATCCCCCCTCTTTCCTTTTTTTTTTGTTTTGGCTATGCTTAAACCAGGATCTGAGGGCACCATTTGGCCATGTGCCAAAAGTACTTGTGATATAGTGTGCAACAGTATTCTTGAGAACTGTTCTTGATGTCGTTATTCAGAGGCCAGTTGTCTTCAGGGACTACATCAGCTTTTTTTTTTTTTTAAAGAACCTTTATGAAGATGCAGTTTTTATTCTCTCCTATCTTCAGAGATTTTGGCTATAGCATCAGTAAATACTTACATTGGAAAATTAGTTCATATGATGAGTACTCAGCTGGACGAGCTGTGTTAGGGAATGTTCAATTTCTAGGTCTTCTTGTGGCGGTACACGGAAAGTGGTGGAAAGGTTGCTTTAGATGGCTACCATTGTACATACTCATCATCACCACCATCAGGTCCTTAACCCTGATTGACCATATTTTTTTTTTACACCTGGACGATATTGCCACAAACCTATGGTACTACTTTTGGTTGTCTGTATATAACATTAGGATAGTAGCCACTTTTTAATATGTAAAGAGATTTTTGTCTTTATATTGTATGTGCAAGAGGTTCATTATATTAAGAAAAGTTATTTTTGCTGCCTGTATATATTTTGATATAAGATTTGGTGTAAATATTTTGTTAGATTTGGTGTAAATATTTTGTTAACATTCCTTCACCAGAGCATGATTAATAGTGCTTTGATGTTCACATGGATAAAGACCAAAACTAGAGTCTAACTTTAAAAATGTATGAGTAGCAGTTAACAAAAGTCATTTCACACATTCCATCCTAGGGCCTGCATTCATTGGCGCCTGAGCCAGTCAGTCCACTCTTTCTACTTTTTCTTGTTTTTATTGCTATGTACAGCACGTGGGGTGCAAAGTCTATTTCCTGGGTGCAGGTGAACTTAGCATCCCACATGTGCACCATCACTAGGTAATGCTACCACCCCAGTTTTAAAAAAGATGTGAATTTTATAGCATAATATCTGAAACAAGGAACAGAATATGAAGATGCACAAAGAAAGTGTGAAAGGTCGATAAAGGTGGAATCTCAGTCTGGATCAAAGTGTCACTTCTGTTAGCATCAGAGTGTTTGAAGGCTGTACTTATTGGCGATAATTTAGACTATAAAATGAAATCAGAGAATGTGTTTCTTTGTATATGTGTGTGAGAGAGCACATTAGTATATGCTCCAGGTCAGATGATTAGGTTTCTATACTAGTGTGTGTGGATAAATGTTTAAAGTGCAATGAATAGATGTGGAGTGTAGTGAACAAAGGCTTACATAGTACAATCTGAGGTATAAAGAGACGCATGGATAGGGAGGGGGTTGGATGATAAAATCGAAAACCTGACTTTTTCACTGTCCCACTGTCCACTGTTTTCAAGCTATCTTAGTTCAAAGATATTTTTTCCATTCATGCCAGTTGTCTATAATTAAGTTCATAGCTTAATCACTTGTGTTCATTTTGTACTAGTAATGGTTTCACTGCAGTGTACAGGTTTTTGCATGAAGACACGTGTGTGTGTGTGTGAGTGAGTGATTAGTGTCTCTGAAATATTTACTGGAATCTTCAGATTTGGAACTGTTCTGTTATCACATTCAAAATTTTTTGAAGGCAAATGTAAAGCAAAAACATCAGACTGTGAAAACAAAAAATCAAAATTACACCAGAGATGCAATATACTTAGTGTGGGTTTATCATTTCTGGACTGATGTTATCATATTCCAATGAATTAGAAAAAGTCAATCTCAGATGAAAATTTGTTTAGTATTTTTAATTGCATGCAAGATGTTGGGAAATATCTGAATTACAAAATGCTTCCAGTATTTTTAACAGTACTTCAAAAGCTGGAAATTATCATGACCTGATTTACAAAACTTTTCCATTGTAAGTGTACACAATATGCTTAAAAATATATTGATCTGATTTACAAAAAATGTCACTTAAGCCAGCCATGGGCAAGGCAGGCTGCAGTGCTTTAACTATGAGCTATTGGGTGAGAACCAATGCTCTAGGGAAATTAGCTTGTCAATGTCTGTGCACTCATAGCCCCAAGTAGATGTCTTTAAATGTTAACCGATCGTGCAAGTGTGTATGGGTGCGTGCGTATACTTGTACATACATGCATATAGTATTTTACATAGGCTAACAATAAACAGTTTATAAACATTTCCAGAAAAGGTTCTAATACTCAAAGAGTCAGCTGTAATTTTCATGTGAATCATGTTCACTCACTTTCCATTAACATGAAACTAATGGCTGAACCGATTAGAAACCTGTGTCTTTGTGACAAAAATATCTTCAGGAGGTTTCCAGGAAAAAGACCCAGCAAATACAAATGAGCTGCTCTATAAACTAAGTGCACTTTTCTGCCATCACAACCTTCAGACAAGAATAGCCATACCCTGTAAGTCACTAGGTGCTATCTCACATTTTATCATGATTTTCAAGAGAAAAAAAACTGTGTGACAGAGACTTGTGTCAAATAAATGGCAGTAGTCTGGTGGGAATAGCCAAGTTCCTCAGGTCTAGTAAAAAGGGTTTTCCCCACCCCCCCTTGTGATAAACCAAGCACACTGTAGGACATCTTTTGCTATTCCCTATGATCATCAGTTTCTGTGCACGTAATACCAGGTGGGCTACAGAAAACTATGTATCTGGTCCCAAAAAGCACCGTTAGAAACATATTGGTCATGATTTTTGTAAGTAATGAACACTTGGCTCTTTCTAACCATGCCCAATTAATCAAACAACAAAGAATAAAATGAGATATGCATAGCAACTGTTTCCACCTCCATCCTAATACTTGGTATTTTTGAGTGAACATGCATAAAAGAGCAGGATTTAATTTCCCATTCCACTCATACACTCAGTTACTCCCTCCAACAAACTAATAAAATCATGTAATAAATTTTTTGCTATGACACTTTGAAACCAATCAGCAATGCCTAAATCAAAATCACCAACATCAACAATGGGGTGGGGTAGAAACAGAAGCAACATTTGTGGGACTTATAAATAAAAAAACAAGATTTCATGAAATGCAGTGCCAAAACATTCAGGAAGCAGCTCACGTGAAAAATTTCTGAATTGCTACACTTTAACTGTAGTTGGAGACCCCTTTGCAATTAATAAATAAATTACACCGTCAGTTTCCTGTGAAACATTAAATAAGATATCACTTCGACAATCTATTAAAAAAAAAACTACCTCCACCAACCCTGTCCTCCCCCCAAAAAAAAGACCACATACTGAAAGCACTAAATGTTTGCAGCTCTAGCTACATAACAGCTGAAGAGCTATGATACATCAGACCACCAGGTGCCTGACTAATACAAGAAAAGGATGTGAAGGGGACAAGATGTACAATGTTGATCACTTCTGTGGACAGGCAGGCCTATCTCAAACCGCAGCTTAGGTCAGTGATAGGGGTTATGTTGTATGTCACTTGCACACTCTACTATCATAGGCAGGTTTACAGATGGTTGAGTGTAATGTCTAACACTGACATAACAAGAAAAAGCTCTTTAACACTTTTGCACCCACTATTTTTATACAAAGCATGCAAATTGATCCCTCACTGCCATGTCTACACAGAGCACAAAACTGCCAAATTTATCCCACAGTGTCATGCGTATAAAGAATATAAAACAGCCAAGAATGGGAGACAATTCAGGAAATGATTGCTGTTTTCTTTTTTCCCCGCACTATGTTTACTGATTATGCCCCATGACAAACTAAAAATGTAAAAAGTGTGGTGGCTCTGCAAAAAAAAATTTTTTTTTTGAAGCCTTCTCACATTAATCAATCCAGTGGACATTCATAGGGATATGGATGAAGTTGGCAGCATGAAATACCCTCTAACAGCAGATCATGCAGGAAGTTCAGTTTTGTTATAGCACACCCAAACAATGTCATCCACAGGATTATTACATAAGTATTACTGTAGTAAGTTGGTATTTATGCCTACATAAAAAATCTTTGAAAAAAAAAACGGTTTTCACTTGGGTGATCTTGAACTCAAGGGACAATTAACTTTTACACCTGGTGATATGTCAAATAAATGGGTACACCTTTCACCCCTGGAGACCTTATAGAGACAGTTACATTCCATCATTTGTGGCCTTGAATTATTTCACTTTCTACTTTATTTGAAAAACAAAATATAATATTCTCGGTGAAGATATTTTTAACATTTTTAATTTGGGCACAAATAATCTACGCCTACTTTCTTTCACTTTATACATGCTCATATGAGTACTACATGAGCAAAAAAAAAAAAAAAACATTTGGAAAAAGAACTATACTATCACACAACAGCAAGTCTTGAGTATAGTCCCCAGTTGCACCTTGGAGCAGAAAACAAGCGGAATATACTGTGTGCTGATTTAAATAACAGTATAAAATAACAATGGGCAGAAAACCAGACTTTACAAAGACATATTACTAACACTAGTCAAACATTATAAGTTGAATAATTTTGCTTGTAAAATTCTAACCCAAACTGAAAGCAGCTTGCTCTTTTCGTGTTAATTATAGTTTTAATGATGTAATTAAATGGTACATACTTGGCGGAAAAACTAAAGAAATTTACTGCATAGAATGAGATCAATAAATAGCAGTGATAAAGAAATAAATTCTAAAACCACATGCAGATGTATGGCAGGAATGAAAAACAGAGTAGCAAAATTATTTTTGATATGAGAAATTTCTCCATGGACACCATTACAAAAAAGTCAGGGAAAACAACTCTAAATAGGTGGTGGACTAAAGATTACTGGGATAAGGCATACACCAGCTAACCTAGCTTCAGTCGTACATTTTGCTGATTACAATCGGATACAGTTTGCTTAACACAATTTCTCACATTGCTAAATATTTCTGGTCAGCACACTAAACTCTTGTATTATATGTTTATCCTTTACACTTTGCAGTTTCTTATTTATAGAGTCAATGTGGGGTGGTTTTTTTTTTTTTTACTATTCATGTATGGGAAAATTGTACAAATTCATTATGCAACTTGCTAATTACAATGTAATTTCTGCATGTACTATATCTGTAACTTCGAACTCTGTGTAAGATATTGTGTACATTGTGATTGTGTGGGTTCAATTTGATGCGATCTTGAAGTACAGGTTGACTACAGGTAGACTGCTGCCAAAGGGTGGTGAGCATTGTAGCTGTGATTTTATTTAACAGAACTTAATAAAAATCAATTGACCAATTAGCTACATTTGGTTTTTGTCAATTTGATCTTTATTTAATAATCCACTGTATGTAGGCCAGCTCCTGACAAAGTCATGGCTTTAGGAAAATGCCCTTGATCTCTAAATGTTAACTAAAAGCTCACTGTGCAAAGACTGCCTACTTGAATCACCACATATCATGTTTTGTACAACAAACCCTATGTTCTTCTATCACTGTTTAGGTGGTTTAAGGCAAGATTACAGATCTCAATGCCTGAGACTGATACATAAAGGGGGAAAAAAATCAACATGCTGGCCGTACATAGAAAGTACTTAATCTGGTGGTTTCTGGGAGTAAGCCTATCTCCTCAAATACAGTCACATGTGCAACCACAAGAATGTGCTTTTACCACACAGTCCATAAACACATAGTTTAAAAACACCACCATGCAGCCTCATGCTTTTTACATTTTTGATTTCTTTTGGTTTTCATACACAAACTAAACATTTGCCATCATCCGATTACCTGCTTCATGGTCTCATGAAAAGGAATGTGTGCTGTCTGACAAAATCCCTCTGTTAAAAAACCTTTTCTCTGAAAGGCATGTGAACAAATGGCTGGAAATTTGTATTGTGCATGTCTTCTCATTCCATCCCAAATTGGGGAAAAGGCTAAGGAAGGATGCAATGGCTGGGAGGAATGAAACATGAATTAAAGTGTTCACAGGCAATGATCATCTTTCAAATATCTGGCACACACTGAAGAAGTCTGGCACAACAAAATTATTATTTAACAACTGTTAAACTTATAAATAAAACGTGCACTTAAATGGATTGGGAAATATGGGAATCTAGCAGCACAATATGGAATCTGTGATCTGTCAGAATAATATCTGGGTAATTCCCAGATACAACCATTCATAAATCTACCATTCACAGCTGCTTTCTTTAACAAATACAACAATTCATAAGTGGTGTAATATTATCGCGTTGCAATTTACGATAAGATGGTACATAGAATACCACACAAAGGGCCCAACAGCATCCATGTGGGTATATAAGGCAAGTCTAAGAAGGGCTATCAAATGTCTTCAAACTCTCAGCATCAGCAACAACTTTTCCGTGCTGAGTGACTCTGTGGCCCATTCCTCTCCAAAGTTACTCGATCACGATCTCGTTCTTCATCACCCAGTTGCATTGCTTTATCTTTCTCCAAAATCTGAGATCATAAACCGAGTAAAATTGTTATCACAAAGAATGTAACAACACAAAAAACAAAACGAAACAAAATGCTACCATTTAATTATGTATAAAACATTTAGATCAAATATATACATCTTTTGATGATCATACCATAAAATTATATGTATAAAATCATATAGAATATATATATACACACACATAATCATCACAACACAATCCTATTGCTTGCCATAATATGTTACTAGTCACCATGATTTAAAGTGTATTAAAAAAAAAACTCTTAGCAATTTCATTAGTAAGTTAATGTTACTCATACATACATGTATGAAATAACAGTCTCAATTGTCAGTACAAATTTTGATTAGAGAAGTGGGAAATTCATCAATTATCACTTTGATTAGTAAATTAATGTTTATAATTTAGTTTCACAAGACACAATACATGATTTTCACCACCTGGTGAACAAGTACAGATTTATCACTAACCCTAGACAAGGGTGTGAATATACAGACTGTTAATCATCTACTTTCAGGTTATTAATTCATTAAATTGCTGAAGGAGATGTGATAATTACAACATTATTCACTAAATGTAAAAAAAACCCTACTATGTGTAATATATCCTGCTCAAAGAAAAAACAGACCCTTTAAGTCAACATATCTACTGCAGATACTGCTTCTTGATTAGTTGATATTTTAACAGTCACTGTAGCCAATTATTATTTGCTCAGGTTGATATAAACTAGACCACCACAAAACAATTTGCAACTACCTTGTCTGTCTTTGCATGCAGTTGTTTTATGTGACCCGCATATAACACAGTAATAAAGACATTACTGCTTTTATTATAAAGGCACAAACAGAAAGTTAGACAATGATGGTGTGTAACTACATATGTTATGGTCTCAGGAATTTTTATTTTTTCCCCTCTGTAAATTTTAACATTCCACAAACATACATGTGTGTGTGTGTGTGTGTGTGTGTGTGTGTGTGTGTGTGTGTGTGTGTGTGTGTGAGACTTGTCAGGGATTATTTTTATCTCCTGTCCTCGTTCAACACATTGTGTAATCAGGCATGCATTCGATTATCAGCATTTATCTGTGGTGTAGAGCAGGTACTAAGACACTATGTGGTAAATCTAATAATAAAGATCTGGAGAACATAGTGGTGTCAGTGGTGTTTTAGTAGCGTACGGTGTCTGCCAACGTCAGCTATTATGGCAGTAAAGACAGGAAACAATGAAACACAGAGAAGGACCACTCACTTTTGTAACTAAGAACCGTGCTGCATCATCGATGTTGATGTTTTCTTTGGCTGATGTTTCATACCATCCAATGAATCCCTTCTCCTTGCAGAATTCGTCCATCTGTGCTGCATTGTTGACAAGGCCCTCCTTCGCCTGGTCACACTGACAAGTGAAAACAAACATAACAGGGGCAAGATATCAACCAATAAAGCTATGGAAGTACATCTGATGCTGAGAATTTCACCCACCTTGACAGTCGTAAGCACAGTTTGCAAATGACAGACGTTCCTGATCACACAATTAAAATATTTCTACTAACCTTGTTGGCTAACAAAACACAGGGCACAGGTGATCCATCGCTTAGCTGAACTTTGCTGTCTAGGTCATTTTTCCATTTTGTAACAGCATCAAAAGTCGAAGCTCTTGTGACATCAAAGACAACAAAGGCTCCAACTGCCTCCTTGTAATATACACGTGTCATGTTTCCAAAGCGCTCCTGACCTATTATAAATGGGTAAATTTATCAGTGAGTAGCATTCATAACAACTATCAGCTAATGATGCATCTCTCTGGACCTCGAAAACATGCCCGAATACGGGCAGACCACAGTTAACAAATGCCCGAGTTATGAACACCCGCACTTACAAACAAGTTGCCACAAGGCCTATTAATGTAGAAGTCCGAGTTACAAATTGTTCATAGTATCGGACATCAGAACTAGTCTGTTACGCTATAGGGAGGAGAGTGATGGCTATTCGCCTGATTTGCTAGAAGGTGAATGCTTTCTGTCATTTTTTTTGTCTTTGCCCATTGATCTGCATCAAGTTTTGTGTCTAATATCAATTGGTGCTTCCGTTATGCCATTTTCTATATCAGTAAGCATAACGCAACTGACATACACGATTCCATGCAATGGCAATATAGGCTGCAGACTGCATCTATTCCGATGGTATTCACCTTCTCAACATGAGTAGCCACACTATGGTGACAAAATGAACTCATTCCTTTTGAGACCAGCTTCCATTATTATGTCTGTGTATTTTTATCTTTTGTAACGTGCTTTGAGCCTAAGCACTAGCTAGTACAGCACTATTAAAGTGGAGTAAAGGACTATACAAGTCTATTATTATTATTATTTTGAAGATGTTTAACGGTATTGGAAAGTTTCTGGAATTTCTCAGTGCTTCTGAATGTGTCTTCCAATTTACATACAAAATCAACTTCAATTCAGTCTCACGAATCTAACTTGTTTGTAACAAGGAGACTGCCTGTCAATAACAGGACTCTTCTTGCTAGAACATCTGATCATTTCAAGTATACTTGAAACAGTTTAAAGACATCTATTTTTTGTTTTGTCACCAAAGAATTCAGATTACTGTAACAAAGAGTGATATCCATGCCCCCTCCTTACCACCTTTTTACAAACTTAATTCATTACTGTCATTAGTCATGCATAAAAACTATCACCCATGCTCTGAAGTATTCATGTTGTTGTAACTCTCAGTGGATGATCAAATAAAACCAGAGTCTGATAAACAAGTACTAAAGATAGCTGATACAGTTTAGCAATGGATAACAGGTTGGCAGCAACCAGTCTTTAAGAACTCTGCATTTAGGCTGGAAGGCAGATTAAAAAAAACAACCTAATCCTTTGCCTAGATTACGAGCAGGATGCATTTGTATACCTGACCTATTATTAGTTGGTCATTGTTCTAAATGAACAGACTCAAGTTAGTGCATTACATACTTTTCATTACATATACATCATGTTCACCTGCAATGTCCCATAACTGAAGTCGAATGAGTGTGTCTGCATCCCAGTTTAGCACCTTCAGAGCAAAGTCCACACCAATCTAAATACACCTGTCAAGGATAAGTTCAATTTCTGCTACAAGGTAAAGAAAGCATCAGACATGCAGTTATGCCCAAGGTATGAAACATTATCAAGTAATTATTAACTTTGCATGCATAAAGAGTTTTGTCTGAGCTGCACACGCAAGGATACCGTAGCCCTGTAGTGCTGTGAAAAGAACTGGTGGACATAGCGCTTGATGATGGATGTTTTTCCTGTTCCCAACTCTCCGATCACCAGAATTTTGTACAGGTGTTCCTTTTTGTCGCCTCCACCTGCCTGTGACAAGAAGGAGCGAGAGCTTATATTATCAGCAAGCATAAATCGCTGGTCCAATGCTACCAAAGATTTTTTTTCTGCTGACAGATGTAGTGTGCATTTTCAAAAGCCACCAAGACCCAGCATTGGGTTGCCATCTGTTTCTGCTAAGTCTTGTTAATCTTCACAGTGCTTTCAGGACAAGGTAATTATAGACAGGCTGGGTTTGATAAAAGGTATGCCAGTGAGGCAAGATTTTCCCTATTATTGTTCCATGGGTGACAACACATAACTGAAAGTCTTTCCTGTAAGCTGTTCTTTCTCTTGGTGTGACACCTAATATTGGCTTAGATGTTTGTGCAGCAAAAACAAAAAACAAAAACAAAAGGCAAAGAAAAAAACTGTATGCTAGTTATGTGTAATACCCAGCTATAACCAGACTCTTAACCATAAAACTTAAAGGTCTAGTGCACTTTTTTTAATGATTGCCTAAAGCTCAGTAAGAATATTATTTCCCCAAGTATGGGTAATTCCTCTCCCCCTCGTTCTCTTGATACATGGCAACAAATATCAACATACACAGAAAGAAGCCAAAATCAAGATGTCACTTTTTGTATACAAATATGTCTAATTAACATACTCTCCCGCGGACTATAAGGCCTTCACAATGTAAATGTATCGATGGACAGTTCTAATGACTGTGTTGTTGAGTCATAAGAAAAGAAAAACGCAATCTACTTAGGTGTCATTTTCCCATGGTGACGTGCCGCACGTATCACGTGATCGAAGACAGGGACATGTCGAAGATGCTTATGGTGCTGACCCTTGACAGTTCGTGATCTTGCATCGCATGGCTAAGGCGCGACGCTCTGTGCGTAGCCAGTCTGGTCAAGGGTCAGAAAGTGGAATTATGTGCTTGTCAGAGTCTGCAGGCTGTATCAGACTCGTAATACACCCCACTCCCAGCAAAGATGTGACAACGGTTAGTAACGTCACGTCCACAGAAAGGATCGTGCTTCTGTTTACAGCGGTAGAGTAGGAGAGGGTGAGGTTTAAAATGAAAAGCTTTGGCAACACAGATCACACAAACGGAACGGTTCGGCCAGATGTTCCAGGTGGTGGTACAAGGCTTACCGATCCAGTGGGAAATCGTCGTTGCTATCGTTAGATCCACGTACACTTGAATCTGCTTGTCGACCACACCTGCACACCTGTACATGCAGCTAACACCATCCACAGCAGTCTCAGCAACTAAGCAGCCTTCTCCCCAACCTGAGTATCGTGCAAGGGCCAAAACCTATATTATGTTTCGAACAAAGGTGACTGGTTACCTCTTTTTCAGGACCAAGTCGATCGGGTTGTACTCACCGTCTCTTCTTCCTTTTCCACTGTGGCTGCATTCAGTTTGCGGGCCAGTGCCTCTGGCTGGGAGATTCCTCCGCTTGGCGAATACATGGCTCTCTATGTCCGTCTCAGGAAGTGGATCAAGTGTTTTCCAGTTATGGAAACCAGGTGTGCACCTCGCTCAAAGATGGTCAGAAATGCGTTGAATGTATGCACTACCGCCAAGAATATGCCACAATTCCCAGTCGTCAGATACTCTTCCCAGGCGTCAGAAATAAGCCATGCTATCCTGCCCGCCACAAACCGTGCACGTTCTCCTGTCCGTTAGAAATGAACTTCGCTATCCTGTCAAAACCAAAGATGTCCTTCAAAATTGTCCTCTGCCGATAGCGGATAAAAAGTTTCTCAGAATTCAGCAATGTTTTTTGTCTCCCAGGATAGGTTGACCGTTTAGCCGCAGAAAATGTGAGACGGAAGGGAAAAGTTGCAATATGTCCGTCGTCAGTTATAAGGCTGCACCAATGATAAAATTCTCTGCCAAGAAATCTCTAAAATGTTTCGTTTATGGGCCTCTTGTTTTTTGACAATTGCTCACATCATTATTGTTGCTAAGACGGTTCTAGACACAGGATGAAAACTTTCGGTCTTTATGAATCAAATTTCAGATGTACTGATGAATCAGTTCTAGGCACTGACTAGCTGCAGACGATCTGACAAACCAGTTCCTGCTTTGATGAGCCTCCCTAGTGAAACACTTCAACCTTCAACACGTCACCTTTCATTTCAATAACTTAGTCCCAGTTGTTGCAAAGCCGACCTGCAATCTGGCTGAATTCTTTCTTGACTTGATTTGTGCTTCACGATGTGGGAGTTCACTGCTGCCTGCTGCGCTCCACAAGTTATAGGGCTACCAGAAAGCTAACCGCGTGACCAGGACTGGTAACCGTGCCCGCGACTAGTTTCGCGAAAGCTCACAATTTTTTTTCTGCACTTTTCCATGCGGACACACTTCCCGTAGGTCAGTTAACCCCAGCACTGCTAATCCGTGTTGGACAGTCCAGAGCAAAATTGGAATGCGTCTCGTGATGGCAAAGGATGAAAAGGTCAAACAGACTCCTTTGAAGATGCCTTAACGGGTTCACTATTGCTCCGTTCGTATTTTCGGCTGCATGCAGGAGCCCGCACACTAGAACATTCAGGTACGTTTTGGAGATTCACTGGACATATATCAAGCTAATATCGTTTTGACACCAAGAAATGGCAGTCATTGCACGAATCACAAGACTTCACCTGTGATAGTAAGCCCCGAGGCCGTGGTTTCTCCTGCCGAATAAAGATGACGCTGCCTGCAGACAGATGCTTTTCACGTTCATAACCCGCATTCCTCGGAAGACGTTTTTTTAAGCCTTAATCTGACTTCTTATTTCTGAGATGACGCCAGCGTAGTAAATTCGTGTCGGGGCTTTTTTTTTCAAAAAAAAAAAAACAAAAGTGCGCGGCGCGTGACCGGTTGTTCGCGTGACCTGCAATAACTAGAGCGGCAAACCCAGCAGACAGCAGCACGTGATGTTAGTGCCTCACCCTCTCTGTCTGCACTCCTCCGAGCAACGCAAATTCTCTCTGTTCAATAGCTGATCTCGTGAATTTTCGCAAAAGCACCCCTACCCCCGACCCCCCTGTACGTCAGAAAAAAAAAGAGCGAGAGCACGCACGGGACACCGGACAAGTTCTGAGTGCACGGACGCACGCATGAGCCCAGATCTGCAGTCCGTAGCTCCTGATGATCCCGGGGGAAGTTGGGGGCGTGACAGGCCCCCCTCCCTCCTGCAGACCTCATTATTACTGCTGCTGCCAACTTTGACGATCTTGTGAAGTCAAGCCTACCATGACAGATGAGCTATGACAGCAGCACAGTAGTATTTTTCAAGACCTCGTCTAGCTACGTAAACAGTCTGTACACTCTACAAACTGAATGTACTCGGTCAGATGCCTTTTTCTCAGTTGAATGCACATTCTATATTGCAACTAGGAAGGTGATAAAAGCTGGTTTGGGTGCATTTTTTAAAAAAACTTTTAGGATACGATTTCTATAACAGATAAACAGAAACACTCAGCAATAAGTTTCACGAAGGAAAGGAGTTGGGGTGGGGGGGGTGCGACATGGAAGGGACGCCAAAAGTCATCTAACCTTGTTTCAAAAGTACCGTGCTGTAGCCTGCCTAGTTAAAAACAGATTACTGTTATTTCATATCCGATTAATCTCAAGTTTCACGTTTCACAACAAATCTCTAATCTATGCTTTTAATCGCTACATATTTTTTCGTGATCAGCAATCATTACCGACCCAATTTCATTTGTCTTCAACAATTTTAACTGAACGTGACTGGAGTGGGGAGGGGATGCAATTTGCTTCGCTCTCTTCGAGCGGCCCCTCCCACTCAAAAAACAAAACAAAACAAAACAAAATTCGGAAAACCGCTTGCTCCAGAATGTAGAAATCTTCTAGTCTGCAGAGGCGCTAGAACAGCCAGTAAGAAGGTAGTTTTATCCATGGGGGCGCACAGTAGTGTAAAACACTCGCTTGTCACCAATGCAGTGACAGGTTCAGGGGTCACATCTCGTCAGGCCGGGCGTCGGGTGTTTTCTACGGGTGTTCAGGTTTCCTACCCTCTCCCTCTTCCCCATACTACGAAATAATAATAATCATAAAGGGAATTTCTTTAACGCAATTTCCGACTTAGCAGAAGGCGCAATGCACTTTACAAGAGAAGGGCTAGAAAATGTGCATACCATACATACAGACACAGTCCAGTATTTATCAGCAAAACAAACAACGAAAAACTATAAACACAAACGAAAGACTAAAATCCAGTTGTGCTGTCGTTGACATTAGTGGAAGGCTTGGGTGGTTACTCTGCTATATTACATTCTCGATGTAGACCAAGATTGTGAGTTGTTACAGTTCACATCTACAGCTCGGAAACCCATTGTGTAGTCTGTGGGGAATGCAGAATAGATAAATAGAGACTCGGGCCAACGGACATGAAATCGCCAGATATCGATGCAATCACAAGCAAATAAAACTGAACGAAAATGTGAAATCACCTTATGGTGGAAGCACTTTCTTACTAAATCAACCAACCAGCAAGACGCAGTCAACTCCTGTAACACAACAAGCAGGAAGAAAAGCGACTCCTTGCAACATAGATAGCCAACATGGCAGTCGACTCCCATAAAACAGCTAGCCATGAAGTATTCGACATTTGTAACAGGAAGGCATTGTTTGGCTGAGTGTTGGTATAGCTGGGTTAAGTGTTGATATTGCTGGGTTGTGTTGGTAAAGTTAAGGTGGGCTGGAGAGTAATCCCTGGTCTCATTTCGTCCAGGGTCTGAAAGACGGTCGCGGATTGCATTTCTCATCCTTCTCTACCTTTTAATCGGCCATGGTATGGATATTTCAAAACTAGCCACAGCATTTGTTAAGCGTAACAGCTCAATCATTTGGCAACATAAGACACAAGTAATATTTTCCATGTAAGCTTTATCTTTGTGCTTATTTAACACGAGGCTTAGGCGCACATATAAACTATTAAAATGTTGCACATAACCCCACGCAGATCTGATATTAGTTTTGTCTCGGATCGAGTGTTTTAACTATAAGTTGGCGAATAGCATTTAGAACGAATTCATTTGCTTCAAATACCAGTCTTTCAAAAGTTTGTCTTCACTTATCGTCAGTATAGCGATTCTAGCTGTCCTTAAATTAACTTTCAAAAAGATTAATCAAAGCTCTGATTATGGCATACGAGTGCTACCATAATTATAACTATGCATCTACCCTCCATCCCCACCCCACTCCTATCTTCTCCTGACCCATGTCGTCAGCAAGTCTCTTCTAACTGAATCTCCAACAGCCGTCCAAAAGTCGGTCGGTAGTTAACTGAATGTTCACGTGTCACCTTATCATCATATGACAGGATACGCCAGGGCGCCCCACTTTGCTAAGCAGGACGACCTTCTGCCTCTAATCCTATAGGAAGGCAGAAAGAGTACCAGGTCTTTGGTAGTACAGTACTGAACAGTAATAGCAATCAATATAGGTATGAGAGGTGCATAGCTTATTAAAATTACTTTCCAAATTACGTATGAAAATTTAATATTTTAAAATTAAGAAGTCTTCGTAATTCATTGTTTGTTTCGATGAGTATAGCCCAGAAGTTTAGGTTCCGTCGCCAAACGAGACAAAAATATTCGAGTAGGAAATTCCTAACAGTTCTTACATAATAAAGCACTTCGCATTCGACGACGTATGTCCGGTTATAAGATACGACATTATTCATCCCAGAGGGAAATTAGTAGCAAGGGTTAGAAGCACACAGCACAACAACAATCAACAGTTTACCACATTCAAACCCGACACACCACTGACACCAGAAAGACACTCATACAACTGTGACTCAGGCTCGCCTATAATCACAATTCATTCACACAATGGCATTCAGAAATCGCACGCCCGAAACAACAAAGGACGGAATCTATTGGTTTTGCATGCAGGTATACTGACTCAGCAGTCAGACAGAACTTTCCCGATTAGGACATGCCTATCGTCATGCAGAACTGCAGACTCTTTTGAAAATGTCTGCCTATCATGCCGAGTCTGAAGGTCCCTCTGGGCCGTCCCAATAACTTTTGAGAAGGTATATACAACACGATTCAAGCTGCTCTTGTCCTTCACTGGTAAATTGATATAAAAACAGGTGGAGAGGACATAACACTCCGTATACGAGATTTATAAAATAGATGAAAAAAATCTCTCCGAAACTGAGGAAAACTTTAAATCTTTTCTTCAAACCAAGTTTTGTTTCCTACAGTGTGCTCTGTTTACGTCAACTTTTATTTTATTGACGCTCAGAATGCGTCAAATTTTGTCAAATTTTCGTCACTATTCTGATTGCGTCAATAGATTTCTTGTCAGTACTATCATACCGGCAACGATAATGAAACATACACCGACCTTAAGATTGAAGAATATAATAAAATATGCTTATGCCGGTCTTTCAGATAACGACATGAGTTTTAACTTGAAGTATAAGAATTCCTTCATTGACCAAGAGATAGTACACGAGGAATTTGACGTGATTGGTGTATGCATGAGAATCAGACTAGCCTTTCTAACTACATGCTCCCCCCCCTTCCCAGCACCACCACCACACACATTAAATAAAGGAAGCATCACGTGTTTCCACTATTAAGTGCAAGCGGAAAAGGCGGAAGTTTCATATACAGTAGTTTACTTTCCTATATACGAAAACAATCCATTCTTGTTCTGGAGTTTGAAGAAAAAGGGAGACAAATTGAGTTCAGTTAAGAATACCTTAGTTATTTAGAAGAATAATTATGAACATTGCATTTGTCATTTAATATCAATTGATATCATTTTACACATTCTCCACAACAATATAGAAGACAATCTACAGCCAGTGAAATAATCTGCATTTCTAGTTGTACCAAAGAAGCATTGTAAATATTATTACAAGTACATATAAAAAGGTAAACGTTATGCTATGCCTATATGTAAAAGTAACAGGCACCTGAAATCATTTGTGCCATCTGCAGTCCAGCTGCTTAATCTTAGATGAACTGTCAATGGTGTGTGTGTGTGTGTGTGTGTGTGTGTGTGTGTGTGTGTGTGCTGTGGCAGGTGTAAACATGATTATCTCTGATGTAAAATTATATATATATATATATGTGTGTGCGATTGATATGATATGATTGTCTCTTGGCCACTTATTTTTCTTTTTTCACTGTTGACATCCTTAATGCTGCCCCTTGCAACGAACTTTATTTCTTACCTCTATTTCTAACTCTTACTTTTGCGACTAGAGCACATTCCCATATTTAAATTGCCCACTGGGACAAATAAAGTTGGTCATTGTCATTGTCATTATACTGTATTAGCCTGGCAGGCAGTCTATTAGATACTGAATTTGTTATTGTAATTAAACATCCCACACCACGGTCCTAAGAGGTTTCATCCTTTTTCTGTAGAGAGCACAATTTGTAAATAAGTTTATTTAGGTTCAGCTTCAATTGCCAGCACAAGCACTTTCCTGCGACGAAAGGATGGCGGCAAGGGTGTGAAGAGCGCGCCAACGCCCTTTGTTTTAAAAGAAAGCCCGAAGGTGTTAGTGGGCCCATTTAAGGTGCACATGGCGATCTAGCAGACGTGACTAAATGTTCCCAAGGCCAGTCTACACCCACCCAGGCAGCCACATGTCTTAAAAGACGCGCCCGGAGGAGGTCAGGTGAGGGGGAGAGTAAAAGTTACGCCGCATCAGCGAATTCCTCCGCTCAGCCAAAGGAACGCTGCAAAGTCTGGCGTAGGAGCTGTCCCCATATAAGCCGTAAGTCTGCAGCTATCAAAATGACAAGGGGCACACAGTCACATTCAAGCAGCCTGCCACATGTTAGCGGCTACCTAAAACATGCATCCGCACGGCACAACTTTCTCTTAAACACATGCGAGCACACACCCATAGAGGAGGAAGTCTTGTGAGCGTGAAATGGCAAAAAAAGAAAATGCTTCATTTTCCTGCTGACTTTCATAAGATCTCTCTGTATATAGAAGATGTATCCTTCTACAGGTCACCTTGCTGCGTGATGACAAGCACAGCTGGTTTGGTGATGAATACCGCGTATTGTACAGTAACGCTATAATCGTTCCATGCATCACAGATAATATAACGTTTTACGCAAACACGCCTGGTATGAGAAGAAAGTTCGCGAGACTGGAGCGCGCTGTTTCGACGCGGAATTCGTGACGAAATCTACAAACTGACATCACTGATCAATGACGCAACAGCCGAACAGTACAGCTATCCTTGTCATCAGTTGCGTCGGAACAAATGGGCGTCCGGTTGGGAGGTCCCCCATCGATACGGGTTGGGGAACAGCGGGCGGGAGAGGAATGAGGTCGTGGCCGTTGTGAATGGGTCGCCGTGATCTTGAGAGTCCCGTGCCAGACGCTGTCTGCGTCGCGATTCGTCACATATGGCGACTGTTGCAGACCAGTAGCGGTATCGACGGCCACGAACCGCCGATCTCTGGTCCCCCTCTCATAGCCCACCCTCCTGAAAAATACCAGTGGGTTAAAGACTCTGCCAGCAGGATGATTTTATCAAAAAGGGTTCAGCCCCTTTCACGTGACCACCAACTGATCAGCTGTCAAGACTCTTGTCACTACTGTATCTCCCGCCTTGCACACGATTCACTTTTTCTTGTTAGGATACCAAACTTTCTCTGTGACCCTGAAGGCCTGCCACTCGTTCCCCCCTCGCCAGCAGCTCCCTCCCCCCCATATCACACATCCTCCATCACCTACTTCACGACGACGCTCTGCCCCCGTCGTGTGAACCCCAACGGAAGTTGAACAAAAGGGTGAAGAAGTGCGTTGTTGCACCTGTGCCAGAAAGAATTATTGGTGTCTTTTTCGCGCTAGAGTGCGCCCTACAGTACGAACACACTCATGTTCTCCTCCCACCACCACCACCACCCAACACACAAACACACGGGTGCACTCGATGACATAAATCACTACAAAATATAGGCAGCTGCGGCTGTGGAGGACAATGCTGCTTGTTTGATACCCTTTACACGGCACAGGGGGAAACAGCGATATGGCTTGAGCCATCTGAATCGCAAAGGAAAAAAAAAAAAGCGAAACAGAGAAACTGTGAGAATGATTGTCTTAAAAAATACAGCTACTAAAACTGAGAGGGGAAATATGTTCGACCTTGCTGCCAGGTGTTGATCAGTGTTTTTCCCTCCCTCCGTTTCTCAAAACTTTAGTTACGAAAAAATGCCGAGCAAGACAAAGTAGAAGGAAGGAAACTGTATAGGTATTACATTGTGCCGCTAATATGAACTTTACAAAACTTTACAGAACTAAGCAGAACGCGATGAAGTCTCCATAGACTAAAATCAGTAAGCGAAAACGAAAGAGGCTTCTACTCTGTTAACATTGAGTGCATCTCATTGGAAGAAACTTGCAATTTGGCGAGCAGACGGTTCCGTAGACTATGCACGATACCTTGTCCGGTTGGTGGTCTCTCTCGTGTCCGTAGACAGCCAAGAAGACCCGGTGTGGGGAGTCCATACTTTCGTCACCTGGTGACTGTTACGTCCATACACCACCTGTACTGATGCCACGGACTATCACATCCACACACCATGTCTACGCATTTGATTATCGCGCCCAAAAAACCACATGCTGATGACAAAGCGCCACGTCTACACACCACCTGTGCTGTTGACTCTTATGTGTCACTTCTATTCAACACTTTTGATGATAGACTGAGTACCGTCACTCCTGTAAAACACCACTGACCCCTTGAAAATTTCGAACTACCTTTTTCCCCAAAATTTTTTGCATGGTGCGTGACTGCGTTTCATTGGGTCTAATTATAAATTTCACTTGGTGGGGGTGGGGAGGGTACCTGTGGGGCGCTTATAAAGGCTTGTCACTGACCTCGGAACACGTGCAGTTTCACAAAAAAACTCAGGTCCCCAAACCGACGACCATCAAGTTCTCGTCCAAATCTTAGCAGTGTGAGATTAGCCATGTCGCTCCCTCTGATTTCAGATGGGAGGGTACATCTTCAAAATTTTGCAAATAGAAGCTGCCTAAAACCAGGCCTAAATACGGACATGCGCAAGACGACTGCGTGGTGGATGGTTATCAAAGTCATTGCGCACAAACCCCTCGACACGTGTTCATAAAAAAAGGAAAAAAATGGACGAATGTGCTATACCCTTCACCTACATTCTTCTTCGCAATAACAATCTTGTTTTCAAAGCACTCCGGGACAGACCACGCACACAAGTATATTATTTGCGTGCAATTTTATTCCTCGCCATCCAAGATTTTTATATGCGTACTTTAAAAGAGATTCGTCAACAAGAAGACATACTGAGCATAACTCAAGCACTCGATGCGATGAAAGATCCTCGTATGCTCCAAAAGAAAAAAAAAGGTATGACAGTATTCATGTAACCTAGGTCGTCGACCATTTGTACGAGTCTTCCTTGTCTCACTTCAAATTGATATCAAATGACCCGATTAACCCATGAAACGTGGGACTGTACGAAATGTGTTCCCCATACCCGCTTCACCATTTCTTCTCAAAAGGTATGGGAGGTGATCGACTTCTATTTCGTCCTTTTTTTTCTTCTTTGTTTCCTTCCGTTCTTTTTTTTCCATTTTACTTTTGGAGTTCGATCTACCGACAACAATCTAGCACATTCGATAATCGTGTTCATCTGAGGACTTCTGGGGCGTAGTTATGAAGTGGGGGCAAGTCGTTACCTTCCTAGGACAAGGACAAGCGTCTTGCTTCCGAAGTAATAAAGCGAAGTCCAGACCCCGCAGATCTGTAGTTATAAAGCGGTGGAAAAGATGGCCTGGGGTAAAGAACATAAAGTAGTGTCCGCGAGGTCTGAACAGCGCTTTATAACTTCGTAAGCAAAACGTATTTCCTTGAGTTCCCCATTTCGCCCTAGGGATCGGAGACTTTTCTACTCTCGCTTCATTACTACGGCCCCTGAATGTTACCCTCCACCCGTCCCCACCACATCCTGTTATCACACGTGTTCAACCCAAGGCTTTCCGCTGTGATGCAACGGATGATGTTGCTAAGTGGAAAGTAGGCGATTTCAAATTAGATATAATTTTCTGTCACGCAACAAAACATTTGCCTTACAATGTCACGCGACATAACTTCCGCTGTCGCTCATTTTGTCAATACATTGTTTGCATTAGTCTCTGCCCTGTCATGAAAGTTTTTTTGTTTTTTTTTGGGGGGAAAGAGTTTTCTTAAGTAATACTCTTGCATCCAAGTCTACCTGCTGATTTACTGCAGAATGAACATTCCAGCACAAAAGTTACTTATACATCATGACAGTGATATGCACCTCTTGATACAGCCATGCTTTGATAATATGGCTCTCTAAAACTCATACAAAATGTAAATGTCCTTGTATTTTGTCTTTTTTTTTTTTTTTTTTAGTTCATTAACATCTTCTGCCTACTTCCTACTAAAGACGAAAAGGTTATTAAAACTCTTTTCTTCATGATTCAGCTTAAGATTGAAGGATGAATACAACACTTAATCAGCACTATCACATACCTATCCAGAATCTCTTAACCACAGTTACCTTCTAAACCTATCTATGTGTGTATGCAAGTTATCTCTACCAGCAGAAAACATCTTAAACTGGCTCTATGCACATGAATTCATCTGAGCACAAAAGTATTCAAGTACGTATGATCAAGTTTATGCCTTAAAGATTAAACTTCAAAAAGGAAAGAATGCTTCAAGTTAGGGGAGGGACATTTTTAAGTTGTACCAGAAGAAAGCAATTCAATTGATCTTCGGAATAACACAATGTGCAATGCATAAATAAGCTTCTCACCTGCCTTACCCCATTATATTCAGCCCTAAGACATAAACTGTTAATGCACTAGAAGGACAGATAAGTGATGAATTATTAAATTAAACAAGCTGATTTCTGGCTCACAGAAGTTTTACAATGACAGGCAATGGTCTATAAACAGAACCACATGCATACAAAGCATGGGATTTGCTGAGGGCAATTTCATAAAGAGGAAGGAGACAGCTCTAGCACTACCTGCTAGTGAATTGATGTTTCTTTATATAATTTGCTGTTGGCATCTTACCTGAATATGCATCAGAAAAGCATGAGAAGAAAGGGAGAAATCCATGTAGCTTCCGGTGATTAGCTAGACATATAGTTACTGATGGCAGATAACTTGCTGTTAAAGTATGTTTGGGTGATGATGGAAGACAGTTTAAATAACTAAAACATGGAAGTAAGGTTATAGCTGTAAGAAAAAAATATATTAGCAATGTATATTGCATACCTGGACATCTTTTATATAAAGCAGACTATGGCAGTGTCATGTTTATGTGGTGTTCTGATTAAGAAAAATGCAAAAATCCATTGTTTGTTCAATCCTCACCAAATCTTGATGTAATATTCCTTTTCTCTATGGGAAGCTTGTGGGCATATGTTTGTTCCTGTATCTTGCTCCTGAGAGTGTTTAATTTCTGCTTTCTAAGATGCCTGTGGCTCCAAAGAAAAAAAACTGACTTGGAGAAGAAACTGTGTTCTACATTTACTATGTTGAGCAAGGTGGTAATCTGAGATGGTATCCATTGGAGAGAAGAAACTGTGTCAATCTGAGATGGTATCTATAGGGGAGAGAGAGACAAGGTGATAATCTGAGATGGTGTCTATGGGAGAGAGAGATTTGTGATTTGATCATTTTATTGACAAACCATTGGGTTATTGTCAAGGGGTAAGCCATTAATATTAAAAAAAGTAGATCAGGTCATTAACAATTTAAGATTTTGAAAATATGTAGTACTTCAATATAAAAATACAGTGGTCTAAATACCATTGTCATGTACCCACAAAAACATCATTCTTGCATGACAATATTATATCTGTACATCTTGTTTAAAAACAGTATCATGCAATTTAAAAACTCTAAATAGAAAACTTGAAATCTGCCTAATTGCTTCATCAGAGGTGTCTCCCATGACCTGTGACACACTGTTTGGGTCTGCCATGAATATCAAGCGGTGTGCTCCTGAAGCCGTTGTTAATGCAGATTTATATAGCTAAGTTGTATATTTTATACTTAAATTAAAGTTGTAAAATACTTTTTTAAATAAATATGGACTCTATTTATCTCTCCATCTCTCCCACCCACCCACGCGCACACACACATTCATGTGAAGGCGCGGAATTCATTAATTAATGGCGAGGCATTTAATGAGAGCATCGAGATGTGTCGTCTGCTCGACCTACTTTCACTCTTAATCACTGCCATGTAACACAACATTCACAGTGTACTATTTTGCTTTATATCAAAAGAAAAAACACAGAATGCATAAACTCAATTTTCCTTTTGTCATGTCTCTTGTCTAAACACAGAAAATAAACTGCTACATGTTTTGTGGACTTGTGCGGTGGACACGATTATAGTTTGATCAAATTTGCAGGCCAAAGGCCGACTTTGATTCAGAAGCGAGCCACACGAATGGTGACCAGAAGCACTTAAAACTTGTCAAATCAAAAATGGCAAAGAAAACAAGTTGTGCCATAAGTAAAGACCTTGAAGGAGAATAACAAAAAGCGTTACTTACCATTCCTTTCGTATCGAATTCTCCCGTACACTGCAAATCACATGACGGAATCTATAAATAGTAATCAGGAAAGGCTACTCTGGGAGGCTATTAGATAAACACAAGCCATAAAGCTGTGAACAGCGTGCAACATTACCCAAATTAAGTTCTTTCACTTAATTGCGTATAGATACGTGAAATTAACTTCGAAGCACTAAAGTTCTGATGTTTTGATTTTCCACGAAGCAATTTCAGATGCCATAGCAACGCCTTTGTTTGCCCTAAACTCAGCGGTGCACGAGACTCACTTGCGGTATGTCCATTAGTACATAATGACAATGACAATTCTTTATTAACGAGAGGTAAATAAGCGAAGAGGTGCTTTTTTTCATTTAGCCCTCGCCCCCTACGGGGAAAGAATAAACAAATAATTAAAAGAATGCAAAATAATTAGTAATAAACATGAGATAACATCAAATAAGAGTGGAAGGTGAGTTTGTACAAGGTGATTGTTAGGAAAAAAAAGTACAAGCAAGAAACAACAGCAACAACAAAAAAGCAGATATTTACAGGGATCCTGGAATTGAGAGGTGTTTCTAGAGGGCTCATCTAATTTTCTTGTAAATGTTTGAGAAGATGGCGTCTAAAGCAGTTCAGGGAGTTTATCTGCTTGAGATGGAGAGGGAGGCTGTTCCACAACACGCTCCCTGAATATTTCAGACTAGATTTATAGAGGTCTATTCTGGGGATTGGAGTATTTAGTTTTGGGGACGTCCGAGTATAATTGGAAGAGAACAACAAAGCTAGTCTGGGGGACAGTTTACTGGTCAGTATTTTGTACATGAATATACATTTGTTAAATTTAAGTCTTTTTGTTAGGGGAAGGACACCCAGAGAGGTGAAGTCACTCGGCTGTATTGTCGGTTTGAGTAGAACGGCTTTTATTGCTCGCCTCTGGACACTTGCTAGAGGTGTCATGGAAACTCCACTAGCGGAGTCCCAGAGGGTGGAGGCTGTATGAGAATTATTCAACATAATCTACATGCAAAAATCTGCCGATACAGTAAAAAGTATTAAGATTAAGAAGAACGGACTGCGTCAGGCCTGGAGTAAAAATAAAATTTCGTGATAAAATATATTTTTACAACAAGCCCTCTATGCAAACGTCTGAAATTTCACGTCAAGCTAGGCGAGATCTTGGAAAACGAGAGTGAAATCTGTATAAGCCTTCATCGTTCCAAGGTTTCATGACAAAAGAACACCTTGACACGATAAAGGCTCATGGAGATTTCACATATCTTGGTGTGCCCACTAACTACTTTTGCCTTTGTTTCTGTCTCTCTATATACTCAGCATGTGTCTTAAAATACACGTACAGTCATTGAGAGTTTTACATTGTATAGTTTTGATGATAGCAGGTTGATAGCAGATTTTGTATGGTCAACCTGTGTTTACAGTTCTACACTGTCTAGCCAGATATAGCACTGAGCAAATATCTGCAAACCTACATGAAATTTCCTTTAATTCTTTGCAGGTCAGTTTCTTGCTTATTTGCTAAGTAAACATGGGGAGGGTTTGTTTTGATACGTTCAAATGAACCGCAAAGAACTACTGAAGCTTACACCAATGCACACTCATGGTGAATCCACCTTGCATTTTCCAACAAACAAGACTACAGTCAGGTTCTGATTGCACGTTTCCTCTTTCAGATTTATTTTTTTGAGAGATGTATGTTTATTCTAATCCTTTCAAGTTTTGCATTCACATTGGTTTCAAATGGATGCATGATTAGACACAGAAATATACATGAACAGTCTCTCATACTCTCGTACATGCTTCTCTTATTCCCCCCCTCTTTCACACACATGCACACACAATGGTGCTCATTTACCTGTGCCTGTATGTCACACAATAGCAAACTCACACACTTCATCTGGCTTACCATCATCAGAACACCATGCCCAGCATGTCCTCTGAAGAAACTTTTGGTAATCAATAATTCTTTTTTTAAACATAGCTCAAGAAGACCAAAACAATTGCTAAACTTTACTTCATGTCTCCATTTAGCTGCACATTCAGTTTTCGTCTCTTGAAAGAGAAAATATAGTTACATCTGAAGTGAAGCCTCTTCTCAAAGAACTTTCTAGCTACTAATAACGCATTGTGATTATAATGGTTATGCCGTTCGCTTGCACACAGCCATGGATGATTCTGATTCAAGGTGTGGTTGTTATTGACAGGAACACAATTATGATGATAGTGTTGTTTTGGGGATAGCTGACAAATAGGTCATGATAGGTGACACAGGCAGCTGATTGTAGAGATGAGTGTTGAATACTTGTCAGTTTTAGACTTGATATGAATGTATACGTTGGAGTAAACAGTGGCCTTAACACTCATGCTTAGCAATAGTAACATCTTCAACATTAACGGGAACAGGGATCACCTCTTTCTAGCTGCACATTGGACCAACTATTTCAGGCTTCATCAGATGATTTATCAGCACAAGATCTACTAGGCCTTAATCTTATATCAGTTTATATGTCTATGATGACAAAAATGTCATGAGTTTCTGACTCCTTATGAATCTGCATGTTGGAGTAGGTGATGGCCTTGACCTCTGTCCCCTGAATTAAAAAAAAACACCCAGTGAAGTAAAATGTCAGCGACAAGTGCACATAAGTGTTATTTAGGCAAAGAAGCAATGTTATTTGTGGCAGTTGAGCAGTTCAGGATGTCCATACAAACTCCAGTTTTTAATGAACAACCATCACTTTCTTAACAGCAAAAATATAAATGTTCATAGAGAACATGAGTGATGTGATCAAATTCTGCAGAAAACGTGTAACGTAAATAACCTATATGTACAATACTGACTTTTATGATTCAACAGTATGTTTGAAAATGAAAATCAATTCCTACCGGTGGGTGTTTGCTCCTGTCAAAGGGTTCTCCAAACCTGCAATACAATATAAATGTGCATATAGAAACACAATTCTGAGCACTAGTCAGTTAATAATAATAATAGTTCTGGTCAGTTAAAATGAATGTACCCTTAGTAAGTATCAGAAAGTCAGCATTTATATTACACTGAATTACTCAGAATGCTCTTGTAAATATGTATTATTTTTCTTGCGCACGCTAGCATGAAAGCACATGCATGCATGTATGTGCGTATGCACACACACACAATAAGATGCAGAACAAATAGAAAATACGTACCCCTCTGCATGAATTTTGAAATTCACATCATCAAACTCCAGAATCCTTACCACCTGAAACACGAATAGCAGTCAGTGCACACGTATCCCATACACATTACTACATATACTCTGTACTGCATGCATTATCTTTTTCATAAAATCTTTGAAAGGATCCCACTCACTTTCATGAAGCCCATTGTAGTAACTGTCAAAAAACTTAACAAAAATTGCTCACACACTTGTTAAGATATTGATGTTAGTGTTCAACATGTATGCCTAATTTGTGGGTCTAAATGTGAAGAGATGACTGGTTTTCTTGCTTGGGAGGATTTAAAGAAGTTCCTTCTCCGCCTGTGCTTTTTTTTTTTAATGTGGACATCAGCCTGCACACGACAGTCCCACATTTTGAGCGCCTACCTTTTGTAAACATAGTATGGAGCACACCCTCTGTTGGTGCTTTTCTCCAGGTACTCTACCCTCTCTGTTGATGTGTGCATATATGTTCATATATGAAAGGTGCATTTGTTGCCTACCCTGAAAAAATGTGTGCTTGTGTGTCTGTATGTAAAGCACTTTGAGCTTTTGGGGATAAAATCCTACATAAATGTTCGCTGTAACTGTAAAACCTAAAACTGGGCTTCCACCAATAGTTAATATGAAGCATACACTATCAATGGGCTTTCACAACAATAGCGAATAATATTTTTTAACCTAACAATGGGTTGCTAAATTTGCAGCAAAATATAGTGGGCTTTTAAAAAAAGAATTTTATGACAAATGATCAACTTTATTAAGCAAGCCTTGTGCTTTTTTTTTTGGCCGGCAGTACAACTGATTGCACATTACAAGAACGTAGTACACCCCTAATCCTGACTATCATTCAAGTGGATACAGCCGATTCTGTGTTAATAGGATCAGGCACATACCATGTGTACAATTAGCATATAACTAGACACTCCTGTATGATCAACATGCCTTGAGAAGGCACAAGCCATAAAGAAGCCACTTTTGTGCTTTGAATGTTTCCTAAAGCAGACCATTTACTACCAGCCTTATAAAAAGTTGCAAACCATTCTTTTTCACTGAGGTTATGACTAGTAGCAAACCATTTGTAACTGCATATGACCAGTTGCAAACTATTTGGTATTGAGCACATGACCAGTTGAAACCCTTTTCTGCAATTAACATATGGCAACGACCATTTATTACTCTTACCCTGCAGATGATGAATGGTTCTACAGAGAACAGGAAGAGAAACTCATCCAGAAAATGATAAAGTAATGACTCTAAGTCATCCCCTGAAAAAAAAACAAACAGTAAGACTTCAGTACTATTCATCTGGGTCCAAAATTGCTCAGCATGGCCTTCTTATGTAAAGTTTTAGTATGTATTTTGAAGTATGAAACTTATCTATGATGCTTCTGATATACTATTCTGTGGACTGAAAAACTTCGCATTCACCTTTTTATTTGGTTTCAAACTATATCGACACTTAAAAAGATGAAGAATGCACAGGGAGGGAATGCAAAAATTATGGAAAGTGAAAAAGTAACATACATCAGGGGATTTCAAAAAGCTTGAAAATGGGCACAGCAATTGATACCTTCTGCATATATTTCATGGCGGCTTTTGATTTCCACCTTACTAATGTCCGTCGTCATGTAGCCAAACATTGCTATGGCAACCTGAAAGGAAAACACTGTTTAAGTAAAAACAAAGACAAGGAATATTAGTTGTTATGATAAGCCAATATTCTGGTCACAAATAGAAACTGTGTATCCCTAAGTTTACTAAAAATCTCAGAGATTTTCTCTTTTTATGTTTCAGTGGACTTTCGACAACATCACCATACAAAATGTTTATTGTTAAAAACAATCAATGCTACACACGCTGCAGTTTGAAAAAATTTGGTGGTGTATTCTAAAATTTAGAAAAAACAAGCAGGATAGATATTGCCCTCAACTTCAGACACATTTTTCCCAATAAAAGAAACAAATGCTAATTCTAAAAAAAAATTTCTGCCAGATGGAAGAGTAAGGAACACAGAATGTGTTTAAAATACAATTCACAGGTAAATATTTCACAACAGACATGGTCCATAAAGATGAACGTACAAACCTGTTCAAAAGACTCCTTTAAATCTGTGCCATCTTAAGAGGTTGAGGATGACACAATCTGATTCTTTACACAGCACTATTTTCCCTTAAACTTAATATGATTTTCTACAATAATGAGAGCTGCTGCAGCTGCTGCGAGTATGAGAGTAAACATCAATGATGCATGGCCTGACATAAATAACAGATGAAAAGAAGCAGTTTTCAAACTAAATATTATTCCTCTGCATAAATGAGCTCTGCAAACATAAAACTGCCCCTATCCAATGGTAACACTATAATATTAAAAATTGTTCTTTTACCCTCAACCATGCAATACCATGCTTCACTCTTTTACCCTTTACTCCCATTGACTGTGTTTTTTATCTTTTACCCAATCCACACTATTATCCTTTATCCCTGTTCATACATTTACCCCTGTCCATATATAGCCACTCTTTACCCCAGTCCAGCTTGAAGGATACAGGAATGTAACCTGAAAAAGAAAGAACTTATTGTTTAAAGATCAATTTAATTAATCAGTTTGAACATAAACTAGTTTGAATGTTTTGCTGCAGGAAAATGTACACAGTCTAGCTGTTGCAAGCCCCAGGCTGCTAAGATAGTAGGTGCTTGTCTAAATGATGCTGGTGAAAATATAGCTGCCACTACCTTCTAACATATTATGGGTTATAGTGGGTCATCCCCAACTTATTCTGTGAATCAGTATTTAACAATAAAACATCACTTACTGCACATCAGCTGTGTGATCAAGATCTGAAACACAAAAAATAAATATGAAGGCAATAAAAATGTCTTCATGGATATGAGAGAAAAACAATTTCTCTTACTCTGAATAGTGCTTTGGTGCAGAGAACCGGACAGCATTTTTATCTGTAATCTACAGCTGAATTTAACCTGAAAGGAATATTTTCACTGCAGACACGCAGGCTAGTTTTTAAGTATTTATTTCATTCACCTTACATTGTATGCAGCCAGCATATTATACCCATTTTTAGTTTATGTGATTTCAATATGAAAGTACTTTTCTGCAGTAAATGTGCTGGTTTTTTAGCATGTGGGCATATAATTTTGAAATCAGCATGACTTTCTGATCAACTCTTACATTCATATTTGGCCTCTGGAATCTCAGGAATGTCTGTCAGTTCCATCTCAGGGTCTCTGAAAGGACAGGGATCTTCTTCCTCTTCTTCTGCAGCATCAACAGCATCTTCCTAATGAAAAGTATCAATTACACAAACTCTCTGTATGTAATTTTGGTTGCAATCTTTGTAAAATTTCTATATTGGACATACACTTGGAAGGCACATAAACAGTGAAAACTCTGTTAATGGCTCATATCCCTCTGACCTGTTCTTAAAATTATTAAAAACACAATGACATAATCTTCAATCATATACTGTAGATCTAGACACAGGCAAAACAATTACAATGCCCAAAAATGTTACCAACCACTCCTCTCCTCCTCAGCATGCTCCCACTCCCTTAAAAAAAAATAATAAAAAAGCAAACAAATCAGGTGCTAGATGTAAATACATACCTGTAATGCAATGTTCTTGGATTCCCCTTACAGAAAGTCAAGGTCAATAGAATGGCTTTGTTAAAGAGCCATGTATGTTTCTCCAATGCCTGATAGTTTGTATGTTGAAAACCTAAATTTTGTAGTGTAAACCTAATTTTATATGTCAAAGACGTAACACGCATAGAAAAACTTTCATGCACATTTGCCAGCTAAATGCTATCATAGGGGTTACAAAAATGAGTCTGACGAATAAAACACTTAAACAGACTATAAAAACAGATAGCTAACCTTATAACCTTCCAATTATTACGGAGAAAGGTCTTAGAGACTGTACTATCTCAGGACCTGCATTTTTTTTCTTTTTTGTTGCTACCCTTCCTTTTTCAGTCCTTCAAGGGGTCAGATACCCATTCAACAACTGGATGAAGTACACTCTGCCACATGAATGTTGAACTGCCTAATGTATTTGGTGCCAGTGGTTTAACCACTCAGCTTTTCATTTCCCAAACAAATAGCCAATAAAAGGTGCTTAGGACTTTTTGTGTGAAAATACACAATGACTAAACTCGTTTCATTTACCCCTGAGCAGCGAACTAGTTTGCCTTGGCAAAGCTGGTGCTTTGTACCTAGTCAGCAACTAAGGGGTAGCTAAGTTAGTTGTGCTCTCTAAAACAGTAAGTCATGGCATGAGCTAGAAATCACCTCTGATTTTAAGATTCTCAGTTCTGATGACAACCGCTTAACTCACTGGATCTGGGTTATTTAAAGTTCTAACCACCATTGCATCAGCAAAGAGTGACCGAAGGTTGAATAATGATCATACTAACTGGGCCAAGTGTATTAAGTAGTGCACCATTAGATTGTTCCTGTCTTTGGACATCAAAGGATACACAACTCTTTCCTGTAAAAGAACAAAGCAAAATAAATAAAATCTCTTTCTCCTTCTCTCTCAAATGCACACACTCTCTCACCTATCCCATACTGATTATATCTTTTTTCATCTCTCCATTTTATCCCTACTACTGTTACTAGTGAAGTACAAATGCTAGTACTACCATAAGAATGTATTAACATGCAAGGAATATCATAGGTATGAAAAAAACCATTTGTAAAATATTTCTTTGTAAATAGCTTCTCCTAAATGAAATAGCTTCATGAAGAGAAACAGTAATTTTAGTAACTCAAAACTGTAATGCACACAATTTATATCATAGAATAATTAAAATTATCAAAGTCAATAATACATGAAATAACTAACTAACTAAATAAATAAATAAATACAGCACTGCAAATTGAAATATGTCATTTTTATACTATAAAACATTAATGACTTGGATGACCAATACTCACTGCTTTTTCTCACTTTCAATGCAAGCTGAAAAAAATTCAAAGATTATCTGCAGAAGATTGACTGATAATAATAATAAATGAAGATTTCTATAGCACATACTCACATTCAAAGAGAGCATGCTCTTAGCAGGAATGAGGCATGGACTTATCTCAGTGTATACAGAGAAACAGGATCCAAACATTCCTTTATTTTTAAAATTTATTTATTTATTAGAAAGTGCAGTACATTTAAATTTATTAAAATTATCTTTGGACTATGAGACGCTTATAAGTGTTAACGGCTGGTCACTCTGCCTTCTCAGAAACCAAAGGTCATAACCAATCACCTCCTGAATTTTGAGTATTCCATAGGAGAAATATTTGCAGGAAGAGTTACTTCACTTGACTTTGGATAAACAATCTGTTTAGCATCAACACATTCCTTAATTTTAATGACGATCCTGGTGAAAAGAAAAGCCTAGGGTTTGTACAACTCTGATTTAAGGTACCCTAAAAAAGGGATTTGAGAACACCAAGTAAAAACTTGGAGGGACTGTTCTCTGTCTTTTCATCCTGCCTGATCTCTTGTTCTGTCACTGGACTTTGTTTTAATGTATATTTTGGGATTTGCCTGCTACTGGACGTTTGGATATGCTGCCAGTGTGGATGTGCAAGTTTCCTTTTGGGGTTTGTAGATCTGTGGTGTGTGTGTGTGTGTGAATGAGTGAGACAGAGTTGCTTTACGGGTTGGTTTAGGTGTGGAGACTATAAATTCTACTTCATACGAAAACAGTTTTTTCTTCAGGCTTGATGTAAACAGTCTACTGAAGGCATTTGTAAATTTTGTAACATTACCTGAAGAACATTATGAAGTAAAAGGTGTTTAGTTAAATTTTAACTAAATTTGAGGTGTTTAGTTAAATTTCAATGTAAATAGTTTAATTTTATGTGCAGAGAGCCAGCTCAAGTTAGGGCTGCGTGCTACAGAAGCATAATATTTTTAATTTACTAATTTAAAATACCCCACTTACCCAGTCTTTCAATCATTGTGTTGTCTTATATAATTAAAAAGTATTGTCAAAGTTGCATGTCAGAGGAAAGGGGGGTTGCTTGACAAAAGGCCATGTTTGTCTAAGGTTGACCCTTGTGGTACCATGTGAGTCTGTTGGGCAGAGCATGCATGAGGAGTGGTTATACTAATGGTTAATTGCTACTAGAAAAATGGATACTTATGACCACACAGTAAATTAAATTTCACTTTGTGAAAACTTAACACTCTTGATTATTAAAGCTCCACTCTTTCTGAATAACTGGTTGGCTTTAGTTAGTATCACAAGGGTCTAGATGCCTTTTGATTTGTTCACCTAACCAAAGTACACTGCTCTAAACATGTCACTGGAGATGAAAGTCATGAAAGAAAGATTCTCTATGTAATTAAGTAAACTTTATTCTTATTATTCCTGTCGAAGTAGAGACAAATACTTTGGAATCTGTTCACTCTGCTGGTGTCTCAACTGAACATACAAAATGAGTTGCGCAATCTTGTGCAATTAGAGACGCGCGTGCGTTGTGTTAACAAGTAACATCTACCGATCTCTATTCTAGCACTGAGAACAAACTATTTACCTTCATTTCTGACTTCAGTTTCTGTTTGCAATTTCGTTTCCGGCAAACGATTTCCCTCTTCTAGCCAGAAAGCGTCATCTGTATGCCAGTCGTCGTCCATCCTCCTGTTCGCGTCCTTACTGATTTTGAAGAATGAATGGTCTCCCTTGCTAGGCAGTTTGTTGAAAAATGGCGGCTGATGGAGACGAGTTTTTTTTCGCCTTCGAAGATATTAATCATGCTGCTCTGATAAAGCTACAGGTGAATATATAATTATACTTCTGTCGCCTGATTTACTTAAGAATGTAAAGCTCCGACAAATAATGCTACTCTCTTTTCACGATACTGAGTTAATACTTTCGTAATACTGTCATTTAGTAACAAGGCGGAGTGATGCTGAACTCCCTTCCTTTGCATTATGTTACGTAATCCTGTGATGCTTGAATGGCTTTAGTAAATTTGGTACAGCTTTGATATGGGGGAGGACGCGACGGCCATAACAAAAATGGCTCGCGGCATTTGTCGTCTGCTTGCTCCACTCAATTGCCCAATTGTACCTAATAAACTAAACCTAACCCTAACACTACCCCAAACCCTAACCCCAAACCTCTGACAAAATAACATAGACCGGCCTATGACGTCACGTCTCCCCCCATATCAATTTAAGTTCTGCCGTAAATTTAATCTAGATAATGATATTCGTGTTGCCTTATGTTGGCATTCTAGCTTAAAACACAAATGAGCATAGCGCGTAACCGTCGCCGGCCATTGCGAACTTGGAGGCACAGTAGGGGATGTAGCTGTGGAGACCGTATACACGTCATCTGCATCGCCCAGTCCATACTTTAAACCTTAAAACCTCACCCTAAATCATGGGAATTTGAAAAGTCCGGGCTTAATTTTAACCAGTGCAACCCCCTGTTCATTTAAGCACAGATTCCATTTATGATTAAAGGCAGTTTATTATCAGCACACAGTTCTACTTCTCTCTGTTTAATCTGCTCAGCTCTATTGCCCTCTGTTCAATGGGATTATACCCTATATCTTTGAACAGGCACCTAATTTCTTTAACTCACTTTTCTTCTTGGTACCACACACGTCACGTGTAACTGCTTATAATGAGTATTTATGAAGGAACTTAATAAATACCTTAGAGTGCTCCAAATCTAAAGGGTGGGGGTGGGTAGCAGATAGCCAAGTGGTTAGAGCACTGGCGCCTGAATTTAGAGAGGTTTGATACCTGTGTAGCGCTGCTTTGATACCTGTGTAGTGCAGTAAACTCTCCCCAGCTGTCAGAAATGAGTACCTGACTCCATAGAGTGTTGGGGAAGGTAGGCAGTGAGGGAGGAAATGGGCACAGCCCTCAGATAAAGCTGGGCTCCAGAAAAAGGAAAAAGGTTAGGAGATGACCTTTACCATTCCTTTTTTTTTAAGTGACTCAATCTGATCGAATAGCTTCTGTCACCCATCTGTGTCATGTGCATCTAAAGTTACTCTATACTGCTTTTGTATGTATTATTATTATTGTTGTTGTTGCATTGAGTAATTATAAGAGAATAAGTGCTATGGTTTTGGCACTGCCTGACAACACTAAGTGATGATGATGGTGATGATTATAGAGCACCGATATATGCATTACTCAGCAGCAAAGTACTGTGAATATCATTTTATTTTTCTCCCAGGCTGCTTGTCGCAAATGGCTTGTAAACAAGTACATGCAGGAGACTCGGGAGGAGTATGAACAAATAGTGAGAGAGCTCGATGAAACTACAGTTACTGTAGACTGGCCTAAGCCACAGATTTGCCTTCCTTTGGTTCGAAAACTTCCCAAGGAAAGCAGCAAGCCAAAACTTGCTGCTAGTTTAGGCAGCAGGTGCAGCTTTCACCATGAGAAAGAAAGCGTTAAATTACAGATGTGTGGCCAGGGTGAGGTAAGGTTTTTGCCACCTTCCAATGGCACAGAGAACAGAACACATGGAACAATCTCCAAAAGTCATCGTGAGGTGCAGACAGACTCGCTGCAGGTCACCTTGCCTTTGGCAACTTCAGACAAAGTGAAAGGTCAGACATCTGATTTGAGTGAGTTGAGATCTCAGGAGAATCAGAAATTCAAGGAAACTGGTCTCCAACTCACTTTTAATGGCAGACGTCATGAACTGACTTGTCCAGAGACACAGCAGTATAAGGAGAAAAAAAGTGGAAAAGAGACAGCTACTTTTGTTGATGAAAAAGAAACATTCATGCCAAAAGAGGGAGGAACATATGAGGCCATCGATGCTGATGGAAGACCTTCAGGAGTTATACAGTCTTCTCTACACTCTAATCCGACAGCTACCACATTATCAGGTCCAAAACCCCATTCTGTCACACATGAGACCATCACGGAAGGAAGGGTGTCAGATTGTTTCCATGATGACCAGACCTCAATATGGGATAGCAGCAACAGTGGCTGGATGAATCCTGGAAGTAAGGAGTTGACATCTGTACACAATTTTAAGAGTCCAGAAGTTTTCATAGGTATCACTCAGCATAGTGAAGGTCACAGGCCTGAGCTGAGCAAAGAAGAACTTTTACAAAAAAGGAAGAATGTCGCTATGGAATTGCTTTGGATGCAGCAGGCTATCATCAGCAGAAAAAATGTAAGAGGCTTTTTTCAGCACTTTGCTGCTCTTTTAAATGATACTTCTTGTAGCAGTATCTAAGTGGTAAAAGCAATTTCAATTAATGTTGATAAATTTTTACCTTACAAAACTTACAACATGCACAGATGTAGGGGTATTTATGAGACTGCAATTCTAAAGCATGACAGCTGTTGCTAAAAATATATAAAACATAGTGAATCAGTACAAAATGTCTATTTGACAATATCAAAGTTTATGTTCAACATGACAGTGTAATTCAACTGTTATTTATGTTGATTCATACGATGTCTTTCATTTGTTACTTATTCAAACACTACAGTTATTTATAATCTTAAGCTGTTAAAAGCTTAAATACTTTACATTATTGAACATACCTTTGTATTGATGTCTTTTTGTGTTTTCCATCTTTGTTTTCTGTTTGTCATTCATTCTTACGCCCCTCGTGTTCTGTCCATTTAGTCCATGTCTCTTCCTTGTTTTAAGAGCATGCTCTCTATGAGTGTGAATATACGCTATAAAAATCTTCATTTATTATTATTATTATTTAATTGCGTGCCTGTGAGGCTAAATACATGCAGGTGTATATTCACACAAGCTTGTATGTGTGGATGTGCATGCATATACGTACACAAACAGATGATTCAAGTGTGTTAATATACATCAACTAGAAAATGGATAAACTCAGTGTGATCATTATGTCCAAATGTTTCATTTAAACCATGGAACTCAGTGGCACGCTCAGTTTCAAGGGTTAAAAGGGAGTTAACCTCTTGTAGTAAGGTCTCTCTCGCTGTGGTCCTGTGCTGTTCATGGTTTAAATGTGTTTGCGTGCGCCGTGTGTGTTTGATGAGAGAGATTATTATTAACAGTCTTCCTCTGTCAGTTGTAATCTATATTTATGGCCTGGTAATATGAAGTGTTTAGAGCCAGGCCTTATGCTGGGCTTCTGGGCTATCCTGATGGTAATGATGATGATTATTATTCCTGCTGTTTGTAATGGGCTAATGAGTTTGACAAGTTTTCTTCAATTTCTTTTCAGTATTTAAGGCTGAAATCCCAGATGAAGTAGATGCTTGGTGAAGACAGCAGCAGCACCAAACCTCAGGGATCTATGTGGAACATACCAGAATAACGTCTCCTTGCAAGTACTTCAGCATCACGAAATGTCCTGCTGAGAAAAATGTTAAATGTCCTGTCACTTGAACAAGTTGACAGATAAATATGCCTGTGTAAACTTAAGTTCTTTATCTGTTCTAGCCAGTTGTTTTCAAGTGGAATGTCTAAATATCAAATCGTCAAAACAAAAAAAATATTGTATTTTGTGTGTCCAGTCTTGTCAGTGTGGGGAGACTGTTCTGTTTTTAAAAAAAGATTAAATTGTCTGCAAGTGAGAAGTGTAAGAAAAGTTAATATCTCATTTGGTCTATGAACCCAAGTAGCCAAACAAGCATATGAATGTTTCTGCATGCCAATAAACCAAATTTTATGTGAAGCAGCTTGTGCATGTTTATTTTAGTTTTATATTTATATACTTATATATATATTGCTATGTTTTGTTGTGATCCAAGGCCAAGATTCTGTAGAGAATATTCTGCTTTATAAAGTGATTTTAAAAGATTACATTGGATTTGTGTTTTCTTCTTGTATAATATTTCAGACAAGACAGACAAAACTTTCGCCTTTCCTCCAGCATTGAATGTTTATGTTTAGGGTTCTTATGTGTTTATTTTTTAAAAAGTAAAAATGAAATGCTTATGCATCTTGGAATTTTGCTCTATAAAAGGTGTAGAAAATGATAGCAAACTGAAGTTTAAATTCTTGAGATTAGCTCTATCTATGTAGATTTCCTAAGATTCTGCTTTGTTTAAGCTGAGGATTTGAAACAGCTTTTTGCAAGACTCCAACTACATCAAATAATATGGTGGTGTTCACCAGACAGGTAGTAAAAATTCACCTAAAAAAGAACATGGTGGGAAATTGACAAATCAGTTTTATTCTCTTGAAGAATAATAAAAAGATGTAGACATGGTTTTATATTTAAAAAACACGTGACTGAACACAGTTTCAGCAATGTGGCTGAAAATAGAGCAATATATTAAAAAAATACTGCATAAATGGTGTGCGCATTCTAAGTTTGCCTATCATGCTTTGTGCTTTAGTATCTAACACTTTGCACATGAGCTCTGAGTCATTGACGCCCCTGTTCCTGTTAATGCACTGTCAGGAGAGACAGAAAAGATAGGCAGAAATAGAAGGACAAAAGGATAGTAGATTTGAGAAAAGAACATACAAAAATACATCTCCTGGAATGCCTGCCTTCTAACTTATCAAAATTTTGTAACGTAATAAAGCTAATACAGATTATAAAGTCATCAAATGAAACAAAAAGTATTTTATGGACCAGTTTTACTATTCTGTTTTCAGCCACCTTTATGGCGGTAAAATGTGACAAAACCTGTATTAAATCATCAGTTAGACTATGCTTGAACAATACATTATTAAACATAGCACTCAGATGGAAGGGGGTTAATAGGATAAAGTCATCCCTTGCAATAAGCATCAGTGGCAGCATCACCAGATCATTAGCCTCTAGAAAATAAGCATTTGATAGCAATATAAGCTAAAAGAAGCAGATTTCAGATCACGCTATCTTGGAAAAAGATTTTCATCCTATACTTCTGTTAGGGGAATCAATCAGGCCAACAATGCTGCCCATCGTTAAGAAAGAATAAAAGCATAATAAGCAGACTCTAATCTCATCTGCTCTTTACTGGCCACACCTTCATTGCAGAATTTATCAGTTTATCACAATATAAAAAGCTTCCTTTACACTATTTTGCTGCTTTGCTTTCAACTGAACTCCACTGACAGCCATTTCTCCCATGATTGCTCTTTCCTCACATATTCACTCCACTGACAGAAAGCATAGTCAATATGCATTCTCCAGTACTACAGCTAAAAGTGCTTCAGGAAGAGCATGCCATACATGGGTGGCAAACAGATTTTCCTATAAAGTTCAAAGGATTATCTACCTTTCAATCTGAGGAATTATATTCCATGACTGGAGTAAATAAATGAAAAACGCTACTACCACACACCCTCAGTACAATAACACAGTTTGCAGAGTTTGGTCAACAGCTGCATATGTCCTCCAAGTTTAAATGTTAATGAGAATTTGGTAGTGTCTGTATGGTGCCTGCAGCTGCTTCTAGAGAGTCTGCCAAGTACCGCATGAAGCGGTACACATCCTTGAAGGAACAATACAGGGGGGCAGGCGAGACACGAATGACACGGGGCAGACGCTTGTCACACTGAAAGATGAAGTATTTAAACATTCACTGATGCACAACTTATGGATATTCTTCATATTCACTAATAAGCACAGTATCTTTTATGGTGAGCATTTTAATCGATTTTTTACATTTAAAATAAATTTTAGCTCATCTTTTCGATAAGATGCTTTTTTCTGGGGCAAGTGATGGTCACATTCAGCAATAAGAACAAGCATAAATCTTTAAGTCAAACTAAGTTTCTAATCCATGTCTTGTTACTGTCTGTGCTTGAGAAATATGATTTCTGCAGAATACTCCAACACCATATTATACTCTGTTTCATAGGAGATGCAATGGGTAAAGTACCCTTCACTAGCTTCTAAGCTACGGTTTGTAACAGAAAACTGACTTACCACTACACCCCTTTTTGCCAGTTCTGCGATAACCATGTGCAGATCAATGCTGAATGCCAATGACAACTGAGCACCACGCTGCTTGGGGTCTGATGGAGTGAAAATTTCCACATATATGCAGCCTGAATCTCCACTTGCAGTCATAGTTTCACTGGCTATTGGTTTTTTATATTTTCTGTTAACAAGTAGCTCCAGGTAAGCTGTAAGCAGGCGAGACTTCGCAACAAGATCTTTCATACTTGTCTTGGCAAACACCTGAAAAATATCAATGGCAAATGAATCATTTTATAATTCAAAATTAATAAAAAGTTAGTACATATAGCATGCAAAAACTTGTGCAATGTCAACTCTAAAAAAGCCATGTGTGTACACCCTCACAGCAACAATACAGTTCCTTGAAACAGCATTGTATGTACAAATCCTTGTCATTTTGCAGCATTAGCCATTGCTATTCCTGTCAATCACTTTAAGACAGAGGGACCATAAGTGCTGCCTACCTCTAAGCTTGCCTTGATAGGTACAACAAGAAACCCTGGAGGGTTACTGATGCGATAACCATAGGCTCCTGGGCTTAGCACCATCTCTGAGATTAAAAAAAAAACTCATTTAGCTGTCAATCTGATAGTTAACAACCTTTATTTATGACTTTCAAATTTTGTTTAGCCTCCAGTAAAAGAACTAATTCTAATGTTCAGTCAAATTTCTCTCATCCCTCCTTCTTTCCCTTTACTTGCAGAGTGCACATGAAGGACATTTTAGCATAGTGGAGGGCACACTCTCTGCTTTAATCTTCTGATAGCAATGAAGTCTTTTCTTTTCTAATTTCCACAGTTGGATTCAGATATTTGGACAAACTACAGCAGTCAGGCAATGCTGACTGTGGAACAACACACTCTGGACTATGGCTTTCTTGGAAAATTTTCTTATCAGAACTGGTTCTGATAAACATACACAAGGCATAGGTAAGTGTTCTTGAGAAAGAAATAATCTCAATCCCAAACTGACCATTGTCCATGTTAAAGCGAGTAGTCATGTCGTGGCCCCACCATCCTAAAAGTTTGGGGAAGTCATTGTGCCGATGTCGCTCGTGGATGAAGAATCCTGCCAGACCCCCAGCACTGCTGTTTATGTACTGAAGCAAAAGGAATGCAGACAAATGTTTAATGGTTAGGCAACTCAGCTACACAATACGGATTCTGACACCACACAGACAAGTGGTGAAGGATGACATACCTTGTAGCTGCACCAGCAGGCAAAGTCAACATTCCAGTCATGAAGAAACAACTCTACATTTCCTGCAGCATGAGCCAAGTCCCACCCAACATAACAGCCCTGCATCAAACACAATTTTACTGTGGTAAGTCTTTTATCAAACACAATTTTATCATTAAAAAAAGATGAAAGTCTTGAAGCAAACACCTAATGTTATTTCAGTAAACTTCATATGATGGTGCAAAATAATAGGCCTGAAAATGTAATATGTTCATTAAAATCTGCATAGTTAACACAAGTATTGTTAACTTTATGAATCATCGAATGTTTTGGAAGCATATATGTCTGTCAAAAGTTTTATCACTCCTTAGAAAAATATAATTATAATATATTAATTCTGTGTCAGAACAAAATTTTATAATTCCACACCGTTACCTTCTTTTGACCAGCAGATGTGATGGTCGGAATGTCAAACAACTGTCCTGTGTAGTACTGGACTCCAGGAAAGCACACCAAAGCAATGCTCTCCCCTTCCTCCTCTATCTTTTTTATAATGTCTTCTGTTCGCAAAATATGCTCCCCCTTAAATATATCAAAGTAGAAAGGGAAAATCAGCTTGCTTTTTCAATTCCGATGACAAAACAAGTGTTGACCATAATATAGAAACATTCTACATTGAAGTCTGCAAAAAATTTGGCAGAACTTTCCTATTCAGTAACATTGATATGTCATAGGTCGATCCTATTAAGCAAAGGGGGTGTTGTGGAGTAGGGGAAGTGGGGGTGAAGTTATGCCATTAATGAACTGGCAATAAGGATGTGTTAGTTTTCTTGCTTATAAGCAACAAGTGTGGAATTGTGTGCCATTAATGAACTGCGTTGAATGAACCGGGTGTAGGGATATTTTAGGTTTTTTGCATTGGTTAAAATGAGTGACTAGGGTAAGCAGATGACAGAAGAGTGACACCACAGCATATGCACAGCTCCGCCTGGTGGTATGCCATTTTTGTAATAGCCAATATATTGTACACAATATTTTTGTGCTCTTTTGAATTAAGGGGAAGATAAGTAGACATGCTCATAAGGCAGGCAAATTTGTTTGGTGGTGACTTTTGTGCTTTTGCCAGAAAAAAAGAGAGATTCTAAACATTAAATAAGAAAACCTCACCTCTCTGGGTTCCATACAGATTAGACTTTGTGCCGGATCATAACCATGGAAACGAATCTGACTTTCAAAGGCATACTGAAAAAAACCCAAAACACATTAGGAAACGCGAAAGTAAAATTTACCAACAATTATGAGAGAAACGAGACTCACAGTGAGGCTATGGAAAGCAGTTTGTCTCCCAGATGAGAACCACTATTAGTAAACACATTTTTTAAAGATCCTAAGACTTTATGGGGTGATCACTGCAAACAACACTTTCAACCTTTAAAAAAGAAATCTACGCTTATAGTGTTAAAAACATTTTGTTGTGCTACCATAATGTGCTGGGATCACCACTGTAACAGATGGCTCTGCTCCTTATCTAGCAGTCAGTCAGAATCAAGTGATTAGGTTAATGGTAATCTGCACACCACTTTCTAAGCAATTTAACTGCTAGTTTAAGTATCACAAACTACATTGCATAACCTCACTGAAAACCCAATATAAACTTATTAAATGAAACACATTCCAAAAACTAAATGATATTTAGACACTTTTACATTATTATAAAGATCTAATAGGTTTTAACAGAATCTAATAGCTAACCTTAGTGATAATAACAATTTACTTAAGGTAATCTGTCCATGATCTAGGCATTTGAAAAGATAACACTCTCTTAAAGATCATACACAGCAATAAAGTTTGACAGCTTGGGTATCATGAAGATCAGCAAAATTCGTCGTTGCCTCACTCTTCAGGCCAAAAAAATTCATTACTTCTATATTGTCTTGACTATGGGAACTCACTTCTCGCAGCCATTCCAGACTGTCTCCTCCAAAAACTCCAGAAAGAGCAGAACTACAGGCTCATCACTGATACACCCAAGAAGGTCCAAGAGATCTTTCTACTTGAAAAATTCCATTGGCATCTCTCCTACAGCCAACAGATTATTAACTGTCTACCGTTTATTTCCATATCATCAACCAGGCCATTCCCTTGCATCTTAGAGATAGTGTCTTAGGCTGTTCCTTTTAAGTGTCTGTAGTTTTCATCTGATTCTCAAATCTTCATGATTCCTCACTGGAAAAAGGAAACTCAGAGACAACACTCCTTCTCCCTAGTCTGAAACAACTTACCTTTCTCTATTTAACATTCAGATGCTGCAGACCACTTTAAAAAAGTCTTTTAAAGCTCATCTCTTCCAATCTGCTTACTATCCCCAGCAGCAAAACTTCTACCTTTTGCACACAAACATATTTTTTTAAACTGGTGTATGCATCATTTGAATGAAATTTTGTTTGTGAACGCCATAAGATCCCTTGTCAGAGGAAAGTATGTGCATACAAATATTTGTTATTATTATTGTATATTTTATAACTAGGTAATAAAGTGTGTATGTCACTCACATGATCTGAAGGAAAAGCTTTGGTTTCACACAGTATTTTGTGCCGAGAAGGTGTTGGTCGATAAAATGATACCTGTAAACAAGGTTTTAGCTGGTGCATATAGAAGTTAATGGAAAAATGTATGAATAATCAAGAAAAATTTAAGAAAACTATATCCACCTGCTTCATTGGATGTGAAATCTCTAAAGTTATGATTCCCACCCATTTGAATGTGGTCTCATTCTGTTAGCAGCCATGTGTACCTCCACACACAAACACCACTATTACATACTTAACCCCAACATCTTATCCAATAAGACATACAGTTGAAATTTAGATGTTAAGAAAGTTTTCTACATGAGTTTACCAGCTGTAGATGTTAAGATAAGCACTATGCAAGAGTTTACTCTACCAGCTGTAGATGCAGGTTGACTGTCAGGCCATTCATGACTGCCACTTCTCCATCCTTTGCACCTGTAAAGCAAAGTTACTGTTTGCTATCTTCCAATATTTGTGTTAACCTATATCACCTGTAAAGTACAGTTATTTCATTTACCGTTTTCTATCTTCCAATATTTATGAGAGCCCACATTTCTTTATTCAGCATCCAGAGTTATGTTTATGCTTTTGTAATCTGGAGCACTCCAGTGTGTTAAACAACATATAACTTCTGCTTCATTTATTTTATTGTCAGTCAAAATAAGAGACATAATTAATTCCTCAAAAATACATAGGCCTATTATATATATAACACTTTCTGCTTCAAGTTAAAACTGACAGTAGACTGCAACATTCAATGTGTCAGTGACCAGTTAGATTACATCATACACTATGCTGTGACATACTCACCTACAAGTCTAGCCATGTCTGAATCAACACATTCATCACAATGTGCCCATGGCAGCTCACCATTGACATGACCTTGAACTCCCCTAAAACCAGTGTAAAAATTACAGTATTTTAAGAAGCCTCATATGTGTAAGGAATTGAGTTAAAGAGAGCTCTTAAATATTTACTTCTGTGATTAAATCTGAAATTATATCACCTATACATCACGCAGAAATTACAAATGTTTCATCACTAACATAGCATATAATGGCGTTTCCACCACTGTCAGTATTGGTTTATATACTAATGTCTACTAATTTCAGCTGTTCATAAAACTTTCAGTACAAAAATTATAAACAAATTAGTGCATCACACGAGCCATGGTCTATTCTTTTATCGATCTGTCACAGAGAATTTTTGTTGTAAAGAAATACCACCCACAGTTTTGCCCACTTGTCAATCTGCCCATCCATGTGTTTCTTTGTGCTCCGAGGACACAGGCCCAGAGAATTGCCACAAAAGTAAACACAATCCTCTTCTGGGTCCACAATCGTAAGGTCCGCTGCATTGCCAAAAAGTTATATTTCTTTTATACTTGATTATCATGTCAGAAACCAACATCCTTGACAATGAACTTACAAACCCTTTAAAATTCATTCGGGGTTTTTGAGCCTATAGCTGCATACTTACTATTTTCTATATTTGCGAGTGCCTACTGGCTTTTTATTTTTAAAATACGGAAACAAGAAGAATGCCTATAACATTATTTTATCATTATTTTTTTTTCTTATTTTTTATTTATTTTGTTTTTGCTGCGCAATGAGCATTCTTCTAAATGGATACCTGCGCATTACAAATGGACATCATCATCATCATCATCATTTAATCTTTTGTCTGCCACATTCACATTCAAGTTTCAAATGAGCAGAAAATAGAGATCTCATTTATATCACAGTATGATAAACTTACTTGACACTAGATCTTTCATCTTTGGATAGAAAAACTCTTCTCGTAGTGATCTTAGTGGATCCTGCTCATCCATGTATACAGCAAATGCCTCATCCTCTACTGTCAAGCCAAGTTTTGTTGCTATGAAAAGCAGTTTGTCTCCTGGGTGAGAACCATCATCAGCAAACACACTTTGATGAATAGCTGAATGGTTAAGGTCTTTGGACTTTATGGTGTGGTCAATGCAAACAACAGCACTTTCATCCATGTTCTCAAAGCAGAAACACCGAGACTGAAGTATTCTGGCTGGCTTTTCACTGTACACTGAAGAATATTAGATACAAGTTTAATATGTTCTCCATGCAATTTTACTTGTAAAATAATAGTCATAAGGACCAATGTCTGATGATGATAACAATTGTGATGAGAATAATAAGTGTGTATGGGAAAGTCTTAAGAACAAAGAAAAAATTAGACATATGTCTATATGTGCATCAAGAGAGAAAGATATGAGACCATATGCACATATCCTTTTAAAATTCAGCCCCATAGAGAGCAGAGTGTAATCAAGACTGATGCCATGGCCCTAAAGGCATTTTAACATTTTCCCAGATCTCACCTAAAATCACTTGCAAGTGTTGTAAATACTAATGTAATACAAAGGTGTACATCATAAACGTCATTTTAACTGAACACTCTTACTGCATTGGAAAAGTGATATAAAGAGATTGTTTCTGTGGGCTGACACTGCTTGCACTGCCACAGATAACTTGGGGAAATAAAAGAATATATATCTACCATGGAGAAAAAGTAAATATATATCATACCATTCATGCCAGCGTGCGAACCCACCACATGGAGGTTGTCCGCTATTCGATTTTTAGCATTTCCCACCCTCTGCTACAAAGTAGGCCTAAGTCTTAAGCTTTAAGGTTCCAGACATAAAATGATATTATGGACAAATAAAAACAAATAAAGGCACAAAGTAATTTTTTTCGAACCTTTTTAAAACTTCAAGGTTTTTTCACAACTAAAAAAAAATGAGCGTCTTGGGTTAAAAGACAAAAGTCACAAGACATCCTTCACCTTGCCGACGACACGTCCTTGGGCCTCAGGTTACAGGATAACAAACTAAACTAAGAATAGAAGCAAGAAAAGGAAACCCAAACTTAACATAAGCTAATGTTAAAAATGTCATGTTTCTCGAAAAGCGTCGAGCTGTTTACGACAGCCAAAAACTTACAACACGATTTACCTTACCTACAAAATGGCGGATTCCGCTGTTTGATTACATTTCTTCCCGGCTTTTTTGTTTCTTACTCCTTTCTTATATATCATACGCCTTGTGTTACGATATGTTTTACATATTTTTAAAGGCTTAAACTAATTTATAAGTATTTATTGATTTATAGACATGTTAAGTTCAGTTGCCCCAAACACTTACGATGATGCTCTCCTTGCTTCAGTAACGATCACGAAGCGACTACTAAGCAGCAATTACGTATATTGTGAGTGAATTCGACATAAAAGTTTTATTACAGCAAAAATTATTTCACATGTGATGCTGGAATTATTACCTTCTGAAACTACAATCACAATGCTGTAGATTATGGATTCAGTTCTAAGCTATATAGCAGTTTTGTCAGGTTCGCTTTTTCTTACCAAGTGTCAGATGACTCTTAGACAAAAATTAGAGCTACCTAAATAAAAGTCAGATCAGCCTAGCTGAAGACCATATAGCATGCATGACCGAAACCCACATGTTGTTAGGTGCTATGACCACTCCAGCTCTGGTCCCATCAACTCTGGGCCTCAAGCCAACCATCCTCTAGCACAAATATGTCATCTCATCCCAAAGGTGACCCCTCTCCAGCACCAAAATTGTCATCTCAGTCCTCCATCATAGAAGGTCATTTTCCAGTCTTCTCTCTTGAGGTGCCATTCTCACTGTATGACAGGGTGAGCATCAGGATTACACATAATGTGTTGTTTTTTTGGGGGGTGGGGGGTAGGGTGGGGAGAGCACATTTGCTTAATTTTCTGGCATGCAGATTGTGAGAGATAATTTAGTCAGATTATATATTATAGATGGTTAGAGCATATGCATCCATGGACAGTGGCATAATTGCACTCTAGCCAGTGCATGTGACACACCTGAGTTATCAGTATTGACCCACCTTAGAAGTTTGAGGAAAGAAAAGAGATAAGGGAGAGAAGATGGGTATCATATAGATATATAAAAATGGCTCTGGCCCTAAGGCTGTTCTTAACCATTAAATGTTTGACCAAGTTTATGTTTGAAGTTATTCAAAGAAGAAAGGATGTTAAAATCTTTTTACCGAAAAGCTCAAGCTAGCTTGAATATTGACAAGATTTTTGCAGTACTTAACCCCTTTGAAGCACTTATGCTTATGGGAGGGTGGCGAGTCTGTGCTGAGCTTGCCTAATTGATGAGTTGTCCTTTTTTAACATGTCCTTGAACAGCAGCTGGTATGCCACTACAATCTCTTGCTACTTCATGTTAAAAGAAGCAACCATGTTTTTAGGGATCAAGTAGAAGAACCATGTACAAGCCCTACACCACAAGAGCAAAAAGAAACTGATTACAGCACAAATTTATTCAAGGGTGTGAAGAAGGGAGTGATAGCTGCACTGGCCCAAATGGGATCAGCTTCATCAGTTACAGATTCTGACCTCACCAAAAGTGCAGCCACTTCGACAACAGGTACGAAAACAACAACAGCTACATTTAAGTGTATTTATATATACACCCTGTTCGCTGTGTACTAACAGACTTTGGTGATTAGAAAACTAACATAGGAATTTTTCTAAATGTCTAGGATAAACTCAGTACAGGAAGCTACTTCTCAAGTTTTGAGTTAATAATCTCTGTTCTTAAAAGAAAAGCTGCAAACATCCATGGATACACAATCTCTGGTCGTGGATCTGATGATGTATCTATGTGTCTGCCAGGTCTTCCATCTGCCCGAATCTCAGCCACAACATCTACTCCTGGAGCATCTGTGAGTGAAGCACTGGGTTTCTATCGAATAGGAGAAGAAGTAGGACGCGAAACCCGAAACATAGAATTTAAGGCTGCATACACAACTTTGAGAGAACGTGGCAACGGGCTGTTTGAGGTTGTGGGCAAGTACGTGTGTGGCTTCCTCAACAGCACAGAAGGTGGAACACTCTACTTTGGTGTTGATGACTCTGGTATGTGGAAAATGTTTAGTTTGGAAATAAGGTCCTGATTTGATTTGTCAATACCAACATGTAAAATTATTATTATTAAAGCATTTTTATATAGCGTAATTTTCAACTCCAGAGTCGACAATGCGCTTTTCAAAAAAAAAAACAACAACAAAAGTTTAAAACAGATGTCTGTAAAATGGCTGTCTGTAGAGGTTATTTGTTTGTTTAAAATGTGTAAGCAAAACTTATGAACCAGCAAGCAAATTTTTGATTTATCTATAAACTTTATCATTTAGTAAAAGAGCTGTTAAATTTTGCCATGAAACAAAATCTCATTGCTTATGCTTTGTTGTATCAATGTTTCCTGGTATACATTCTGTAAGTAAGCTTTAAACTTTGTATTACCCATTGTATTGTCATGGTATATTGACATGGCAGGAAAGGTAAAGGGAAGTCTTTGTTCTCGCGGTGAGGAGGACAAAGTGCGTCAGCTTATTGACCAATCAATTAGGACCATCGAGCCAAGTGTCTTCCCAACTTCCTACAGTGTGCGCTTCTGTCCTGTCATGGAGAAGACTGGATATCTCTCAGGTATCTTCCCAAAAGCAAACAGAGCAGGCATATAAGTGTGTGTGTGTGTGTGTGTGTGTGTGTGTGTGTGTGTGTGTGTGTGTGTGACCACTTTCAAGGAGAGAAGGGTGGTTTTTTATATTTGAAAATTCATAATGCATTCAGAGCTAGTGCTCAATTCTAGCATCACAGAGCTTGGTTCTAATCCACTTGTAGAAGTACAGAGGTTTTAGGTCTTAAAATTGTCCTTTACATGAGCACTCTTTGTGGTTTAACACTAAAGCTGTTCAAATATGATTCTTACCTCTAAAGCACATAAATCTGCATATAATGCACACAATTTCTAATAGGTAGTTCAACTGAAACTGGTCTTTCAAAGCATAGCATACTGTAAAGTACTGGCCTTTCACATGTGTTTAAGATCTCCAAATCATTGTGATTCCTTCACTTTACAAGTCTGTATGTCCTCAAGTCTACTTAAAAACTTATAAGATGAGCTCAGAATATTCCAGTTGTGTGCACTGAGTGAAAGGGCAAAATAGCAATAAAACAATATGCAGATGTCCACTCATAGATCATGAAATGAAAGAATAATACACTGTCAGGTATTCCACTCAGTGAGAGCAAGAGATAGAGTTACGTGTGTGTGAAAGAGTGGGAGGTGGGAAGAAAGAAACAGTAGGTGAGTGTGGGGATGGGTGGGTCAGGTTAATGTATGCACACATGAAATGCCAGCCCATGTATGCATATGCGCATGTGCTACAGACAATCTTCAGGTGCTGGAGATTGAGGTTTATCCAACGAAGTCTCAAGGACGTCTGTATGATTTCAAAGGCCATATCTATATGAGGCGGGATGGTAGTCTGCAGGGTCCTTTGAAGGGACGGGAAGTGCAAGAGTGGATAAAGATGGTAAGAACCAACAGTCATTTTATCTGTAAAAATGTTCTCGATGAAGAATGATTGATGGAAAAAAATTAAAAAAATAATAACAGGAACACGAACGGTGGTGCTTATTTGGGTAGAAACAAATTCATATGGTAGTTTTCTAATCACCAAAGTCTGTTAGTACACAGCGAACAGGGTGTATATATAAACAATCATTTGGACAAACAGATGATCATCAATGAAAGACAAATAAAAAAAATCACAGTAGATATGTGAGTGAGATCGTGCATAAGATCTTTAAAACATACTTAAAATAAAACAGTAGAGAAAGTATCAGTGAGACATTGGATACGGTTTTGGTTGATACATCAAATGACCTTCTAGATGTCAAAAAACATAAGATTGACAGTCATGATTAAATCAAGGTGCTGTCTGTTGTGTATGCAGCATATGGAAGCAGTAACATTTATTGAACACGCTGGGGAGCTGGTGGGCAAGCAGCTGCAGGTACTGAGCATGCAACTTGCTGCTGAGCAGGACAAGAATAAACTTTTGATGCAGCAGGTTGCTGATGAACAAGAAAAAAATGAAGCTCTGACCAAGAAATTGGAACGACTTGCACAGTACTTGCCAGATGTTACCACAGAAAAGAGACATTTTTCCTAACCATAGGTAATCCTGCATATGGTTGCAAATCCAGTCATGCACATGTCAGAGAAGGTCGCATGCTTGGCTGAGGATAAGCCGCCTGCATGTCAGAGAAATGGTGTGCATACTGCATTTATAGCTAAGCATACCCAATGCATTAAAGCTGTACAGTTTATTATCTGTTTATTACAACAATGTATAACAAGCTTTTTTCATACATATTTAGTCATGCAAGTTGCATTAGACTAGTCAGCTGCATGCTTTATTCACATTCAAATGTAAATCAGAGATATAGTCACCTATAAACCATAGATATACTCATCTGTTCTATCAGATATACCAGATGTATACCTAAGATACAGTCACCTGTATATCGGATACACTTACATGGTATATGGAATATTTATACTCAATTGTTTACTAAAGACATACCTTCGATTTAGCCTGCATACTTGACACTCACCTATTTCATCAGATAGACTCACATGTAAGGGAGGAGGCAGAGTGCTTAGTGCGCTGGCATCCGAACTGAGAGGTGCACAGTTTGATACCTGTGTAGTGTAGTAAACTTCTCACAGTCGACCCAGCTTAGAGGGTTAGGGTTAGTAGAGGAGATGGGCACCATCCTCACGTTAAGAATAAAAAGTTTTGGCCTTTTAGACTGTGTAACGCATATATTTGCTTTTATTCAGACTGTAGTTTGTAAAGTTTGTTCTTGTTATTTTATAGACATATAGGTTTAAAGTGAGGGATGACTAGAATGAGCCTTTCACTACTTATAAACTGCAAAAGATAAACAGAGATGTACTTTTCATATTTTACAGATTGCATAATCTGCACTTATGTCATCTGGAAATTATCACATAGCTGTTTGAAAAAATTGTCTTCCTGTGTGTGTGTGTGTGTTTTGTAACATCATTAGAGTTGTCTTCTGTTACTTTCTACATTTTGCGTTTTTTTATGATAACCAACACGTCTGTCCTTGATGGCTAGTAGGGGGTGGGCTAGTCGCACAAGAACACAACAAAGATGGAATTTGCCGCATAACTGTAGATTTTTAATGAGAGTCATTCGGCGGCTGACCTGCCTTCTCTCCGCTCTCACTTCAAAATCCAAAAAGCCCCCACAAGGTTGGTTGGTTGGTTGGTTGGTTGGTTGTGATAGTGCGTGGTCCTGCATTTCTGGATTCCGGCTAGGCTGCACAGTTCTTGAATGAGTTTTGATTCAAAATCTCGGCCTTGATCAGATAGAATTCTGCCGGGGAAAACCATAAGCCATAAAAAATTCGTTCCACAGAGCCCTAGCTGTCGTTCTTGCTGTTTGGTCTTTTTGTCAGTATTTCCTGCGCGAACTTCATAAAATGGTCCACAATGACCAGTTTATTATGTTTTTCCCCTTTTACCTCAATGGTGAGAAAATCAACAGTCAGCAGCTCCAGTGGGTGTGATGTCACGATAGTTGACATGGGCGCTTTCTGCGCGTGTGTCCCACTGCGAATCATTCGCAGCTCTGAATCTTTCGCTTGAGGTCAGCTGCCATGAACGGGCAGAAAAACGCATTCGTTCGTGTCGTATGGCGTCGTCGAAATGGGTGTGGTAGAGTTCATCATGCACACCTCTCATTGCCTTCTGTCGCATGGAGCGGGGTACCACCAGTTGCATGCGGCTTGACGTGGCGTCAGAAACACGCTGGTAGAGTACACCTTGTTCTTACATTAAGCTTTTCCTCTCGTGCCATATATCCTTGTCTCTGGCCCTGTAACAGCCAGGTCGGTCCCCTCTTTGAGCGCTTTGCAGACAGCGGCTATATGTACAGGGATCTTGCTGCTGTAATCTCCGCCAGTCGTCGACTGTCAAGGTGGCGAAGTCTTGCTCCCCGCCCTCCGGCTCTAATATGCCGTCTGGGGTGGTGTTTATAAACCTATAGGTCCCTTACGACAGCTTCGACGGCTGGAGCTAAGTTGTCAGTGACGTCATTGTCACGTGGCACGGGTTTGGTGTTCCGTGCTGTTGAAGGGAATGTACTGGCCTTCCTGCACTCTTTACTCTCAGTATGCTCACAACTGCGTTCTGATTTACGACTTGCGGAGTGCCGTCTTGAAATTTCTTTGCTTTATCCAGGAGGAACCCAACTTTCTCTAGAGTCTCTTTGTATTCTTCGTCCGCTTCAGGCGGGTCCTGGGGTCGCCTTGACAACCCCTCCGCATCTGTGTGTGTCGAGCACTGTTTGTAAACGAGGTCTAAGTCGTACAGTGACAGGGATACATCAATCTGTGGCTAACGGCGTCTATCTTTGCATTTTTCAGTACATAACATAGTGGGTTGTTGTCTGTTACCACGGTGACGCGAGAGCCTAAGACATAATCATGGGTTATCACGAATTTGCTCCGTATTTCCAGAGCGATCCTGGGCTCAGAGATTCCCTGTGAAAAAAACATAACATCCTGCGATGGTATTCGTCTTCCGACAGGCCGCCTATTCTTTTCAGTTCAGTCACTTTCGCAGTAAGTTGCAGTAAGAATTCCGATAAGCACTGTCCTCTGACGGGTCTTGTCTGGCATATCTCGAGGTACAGTTCTTCTGCACATTTTAACTCCCCAAACAGCGTCTGCAAGTCTGCTATCAATTCACTGACGGCGCTATACTGCTTATCTTTTATGTGCAGGTGCGCCGCCCCTTTCAGGCTTCGTTTCAGAAGACCGACCTTTTCCTCGATCAGCGCATCCTCGTCTATCTCGAGCGCTGATCAAAGGTGGTCTCTTGGGGCGATGTAGGTGGAAGCCCCGTGAAAGTCTTCAGTTTCGGGAGAGGAACGGGCGGTTGTAATTGCACTCGTACCGCTCTTGTTAGCTGGTCTCTAACATATTCAGACGGTGCTCTTCTAACTGGCGGCGAAGCTCGTTCACGATCTTGTTTTGTTCTGCTTCTCGGGTGCTGGTTGTGTTGCAGTCAGCCATGGTGTTTCTGCCAAGTTATTAATGTTCTTTTCGCGCAACTAGCCCCACACTGGGCGCCAGAAATGTAACCAACATGTCTGTCCTTGATGGTTACTTAGGGGGTGGGCTAGTCGTACAAGAACGCAACAAAGTATACTACTAGAAAGCTACATTTTTTTCCTGATCTTCAGCCATCTGTCAGTTCTTTCCTCTAACAAAGATTAAAATTGGAAATTATTATTCTACATTTTTCTGTTAGATTGTTGACATATTTGAATGAATGCTGGAAAGGGGTGCAGAGGGGAGATATTAAAGTGTCTGATATTATATTGTTTGTTATTTTATATGCAGATTAATTTATAAAACACCTCATGTAAGTTTGCTCTGTTTCAGACCACCTGCTTTGAATCATACATCACAGCAAGGCCAGCTAGCAAGATCTTGTTCATTGCCTATCTTCTTTATTAAGTCAGTGGTATGCCTGCTTCCTCCAGTGAGCTCAATGCTCAGACCTGGCATGAATTATGTCTTATTTGAGAAGATTTCAAAGCTATGGTTTTGCACCTGCACTGCACAGTGTATTCAAAGTTAATTTCATTACACCCAAACTGTCAATGATTCAGGTTAGCAGTTTTCAGATACTTTATCTCCCCATTAGGCAAATTATACTGTTGTTACCTGCTATTTTTGATGGATTATACATGTTGAAAAGATGGGTTTATGCAAAACAAAATTTTTTTTAGTTTAGTTTCTATCATTTGGCTGATCTGAAAACAGAGTAAATCAGTGTAAAACAGATATGTTCCCAGTCCTAATTTTTCTACAGAATTAGATGACTTTATCCTTTGAGCTTCTTTCAGCATTGAAGCTGCTATGTCAACAGCTGCAAACTTCAGTTTTGATAATGTATTGATGAACTGTCTTCTTTCTGAAATATTTGTTTTGGTCTTAAAGCGTTCAGTAAACAAAGCTCTGAGAAGGAAGAAACGTGTTAGATTTTTTTTAAGTGTGCCTGCCCCATAAGAAGATTTGAATGAAGTGTGTTGAATAGCCTGATCAGCTTATATGTAGAACTACATCTAGACGTTGACAAGGACAGCATTAATAGTATGACAAATTTAATTATCTTTGTATCTTGTGCTACACATATAACACTAACAAATATAATACAGTACATCTGGAAAAAATAATCTTGGCACACATATCAATACAGCAAAACCTCCCGAATTACGACCCCCTCTTAGCTACAACCTAAAAATGTTTCACGGACCTATTTCGCTATATAAACGTCTTCTCTATGTTATAGAGTAATACGCTGCGTGAGGCCAATGTTATTTTCGCTCAGGAGAGAGCGGGTAACATCGATATGTGAGAGGGGAGCACGGTGGGGAGTGTCGTGGAGCTGTGTGCCGTTAATGAACTGCCTTTAGTAAATAGAGATTTTTAGTTGTTTTTTTTTTTCAGCGGCTTACATTAGTGTCGGGTGTGGAGCAGACAACGGCGGGCGACTGAAGTGAACAGACGACGGAGGTCAAGTGACGCCATTTTTGTTTGATCGCGCCATCTACAGGAGCGCCAATTTTGTTATGGTCACAGATTTCTATGATTGTAATGGTTATATATGGCCGTCGCATATTACTCTATAAAAAAAACTTTACCATGCTCTTTCACCTTTAAAACTTTTTTTGGCAGAAGTTGCGAGTTGAAAAAGTATATTTTAGACGTCGGCAATACACGTATAATAAAGGAAGTGTAATTTGAAAGAGACTAATTGTTCTATGGGTTACCTATCATTTTGACCCAAATCATACGTACATAGCTATGCCACATCGTCCCAACTCCGAAAATCTAATTCACCAAGACACAAAAGCCGATCTCCGATGACAGGATCGGTGGATATAATTAAAGTCAAATATTAACAGCCATGCATTTTCCAAACAAGTTTAGCCACCATTTTACTGAAAATGGATGCTTGGCAATACGCAGAGAACAAATCCCGCTATTTTCTTTTAAATCGCTTTCAAAAAGCCTTTTTCGTCATTATTCTTTAGTTTGGAGGTTCGTATTATTTCAACATTTACATAAACTTGAATTTATATTGGTGTTTAAAGTCGTAGTTCGTGGATGGAAGCAGACTGGTTGGTCTCTCTGCTATGGCCCCTCTCACACGACCCAACTTTGGTGGACTTTAGCCAGTCTTAATTAACAGGGAGGTTTGACTGTATCATATTTCACAAGGCTCATTTCTGCACTCATATGCATTCACGTTCTGCCAACATATGCACACACACACATATACATCAGCTCGCACGCATGAATTGATATACAGAATCACAATTCCAGACCAGAAGCATGGTGAAGGGTAGAAGGGTGTAATCGCAAGGTTCTGAGGTATCGCATCGGAAGGTATCAACATCATCTGATGCTTTTTCTCTTTCCTATTATTGTTTCCTTTCTTTCGTATAAATAGGCACGATCATTATTCCTGAAGTCGCGAAAATGATCATGTGGCATAACATTTTGAGTCTCTCGGAGGAGTGCTGGGCAATTCTGACGGCATCTGGCACAATGCAGTTGTGACTCTTGTGTGTGTCAGAGAGAGAAATGGTTATCAGCTATAGGGTTCCCTTTGATTCGGGAACTAAGAGAAGTGAGCAATTATAACTGATGCTGACCGGTGCCCCATGCCCTCAGCAAACCACTGTCAGATTGTATCATACTTATACAACTTTCAAGGTGGACCCCTTGCATGTTGGGGATTGTACATTTTGTACACCCACAGCCAAAGCGATGCAGCCGGTCACAAAGAGCTCTTGTGCAGGGCCGTCACTCTGACGGCAAAAAGGGCGACAACAACATATCGCGTTCAGTAACACGGGGCAGGTACATGTACAAAGCGCGGCAAAAGCCGGGATAGTGTTGCAGTTCCCGCACCTATGACCGTATTGACAGACAAACTGTTGTCGCATGGGTACGGTGGACAAAAGTTTCTAAGGAAGACAGAAGAAGGCGCTGGTTTTGAAAGTAAGGGAAGCAACTTGACCTCAGAGCAACAGCGAGGTAACAAGTTCGAGACAACGGACGAAGCATGGCTGTGTCACTTAATCATAATACTCCACCTTCTTCCCAACGGGTACACCCCCACCACCACCACCACATCCCACGAAATTTACTAGAGTCTCAAGATTTAACACATCAATTGTCACTGTCATTTTTTTTAATCATCCCTGTCTCCCTTTTTTTTTTAAAGTCAACGTCGCTTGTATACATGGAAACCTGTCAAAACCTCCGGATCTACCAATTACCATCCCACCGAATTTATCAATACGTTTCTGGAAGAAAAGGGAGAACAAGTGTTAAGTGTCATGTAACGGGTAATCAAGGTATGAGGAAAGGGGGTGGTTTGTGGTTTGGCAATAACCTTCGACACCAGTCTTGCGCAGAAATAGCGTCTGGAGCCCGTCATTGTAACAGCAGCAAACGGTGTCTAAGCCTTTACTTTTTTTATGAGAAAACAGTTTTCGTAAAATTGAAAGGTCTTCTAGTCAGGTCTAGTCAGAAGAGCTATTGTCTTGTTTCATTCGGTGGCATCAGATGTTCTGGTGGACTAAATTTTCGTTAAAGGTCCCGCTAACATTATTGTCTAACGGAAGTGCTGTTCCCCCGTGGTGCAATTTGTCTCTTTTGGGACAGTGAACAGGGTCATCCTTTTGCTTTACCTGCTTGCCGCGGGTGCACAGCTCAGCTGGAGTCCCTGACAAATATTTTAACACCTGAAGCGGTCACTGGAGGCAGGTTATTTTGCTGCAACCAAGGACAAAAGCCTTTCCGTTGTGTCAGGTGGGGAGTATGGCTGACCACGTGACGAGGTTGTGGTTGATGGTCATACTGAGCGCTGTCAGCGTGTTACTGCAAGAGTTACCTTTCTTAGCGTCTCCCAAGATACGTGAGTATTTTTCACCTATTTACATCATTTGGTCACGCAAGAGGATTTATTTTCTGGGCAAATATATATTTTGAAAACTGCTAAACAAAATGCAGGAGGCGAGTAGGATGACGGTATCACCGTCGTAACTGTACACACACGTCATCGTCTATCTTTTCTTTGCCCCTGACGAAGCTTCATCTTGTAACTCTTACGTCATTAAACGGTTACTTAAACATCTCTTTTGAGCCTGCATGTTCCTGATGATAACCTTTATGTCAATTAATTTCACTTGTGTGCATACTTCAGACTCTGAGATCAACTGTGTTTATCAGTCTATAGGTTAAGTAGCTAGACATTGGTGCAAATAGCTAACTATAGTTCAAGGTATAGCTCGATTCGCTAAACGTCTACAGAGAGATCAGCTAGAGAGGAAAAGCAAAATTTCAACTAGCTAGACGTTCAGCTACACAAATCAGCTAGACTTCGTCTAGGAGTCGGGCTAGAGCTCAGCTGGCGAGGGAAGAGCCAAAGAAGCTAGAAGTCAGGCAAAATCTTGATTTGTTATGTCAGGTTAAAGGTCAATATCTCAAAGTCCTAGTAACGGTTAGCTAGCTAAAATCATGCTAGAGTTCGAATAGCTTGAGGTTAGTACGTGTAAGGCTCTATGTCAGCAACATTTAAAAACTGAAGCCATAAGATTGACGCTGTTATAATAAATATAATAATCTCGATGAGTGTAGTATATAAAGTAATTGACAAGAACAAAGTGAAAGGGCACAACTAGACGATTTATCTCAACTAGAACTAGAAATCAGAAAACTAGTCTTAATAGCGAGTAGCCAGTAGCCTCCCCGTCTCATCCCGCGTGCTTTCCATAGCGTTTGTCGTCTTCTAGCACATCTAGGAGGAATGTGTTCATTACGTGCAGAGACTGTTAACGTGCACGTAGAGAAAAAAGGTGCAGGCGCCGAGTCACGTGACAGAAGAGCGGCCGAGCAGCCAGACGTACGAGCTCTGCCGGCGACGCTGGAGGTTCGACTCAGCCTGGCCAACCAGGACCTCAGCCTGATTCTCGAGAAGAACTCGAACGTTGACGTCCGACCCCCCGTGTTTGTCGCGCGCAATGGAGCACTGCGGAGAGTTGACGTCCCGCAGGCCAAGGTCAGTGACACAAGTTTATTAAATATTTTCTGTTTGTTTTATGCATTGTCTACAAATGTTCGTTTCTTTGCTTTAGTAGGTGGTCATTTGATGGCTTGATAGAATCGAACGGGATTTCAAATCACCGCTATTTACCATTGTAGAGGGTGAGGGGGAAAAAGTGTAACAAGAGATTTTTAAAAAATGTCACTTTATCATCTCAGTCCCTGTCATAGTCGGTTTTCTGTTGTCACGTGCGTGCAAACAGGCGGATGTTGGATTTTATCAAGATCCTGACACGGGAGCTTCATTCTCTGTTCGTCTTCGTCATGATGGAAGTGGATACCTTCTGGTAGGAAGCTTATTTTTCGAGGCGATGCAGAGTTTAAGTTTAAAACAGCCTTACATAATAATTGATTTCTTTATTATATTCTATAGAATGGTTCCCCATACAATAACAAACCGACACGCAAAGATAACATAAACAAATTTTCAATGCAGTGTGTGTCTTTTGAAGGACTTATCATCTTATCATCAAGTTATATGATTTTCAGTGCGACCTGTAATCTTATGATGGGCTCATAATTCAAAAAAGCATGTTCAAGGAAACATGTTATCTGGTATAACAAATCATTTTTCAAGTTGACAGTGCTGCCGAATAACCGTTTATCAGTCCTTTTATCTATTATGCATACATATTTTACTTCAGTTATTGCACAGATGCACACTGGGCTCTGTATAAAAACGTTTGACTGGATTGACGTCTCGGAGTAAGCGCTGCACTCTCCTCCAACAAGATGTAGGTTAAAGGTCACCGTCCTAACCCTAACCCTGCTTGTCTCCAGAGTGGGACCTACTTTTCCGGAGGTGTTCAATACTTACTCACCCCTAACTTCAACTCTTCTGAAATTGGGTCAAGGACGGGCGACCATGACGTCATGCGGTTGTCATCAGTAATCCATCTTCAGAACGACTTTGTGGATCTTCTACCCGGTAACTGCTTTTTTTAGGGATCGAAAATGAGTTTGATGTTTATCAGTCTGTTAAATTCAAAGAGCTGCTGACTTAGGACACTGAGATGACAAAGTATAATGTAGCCGGTACGACACAAGCTGCCATCTTGGTAGCTGACGCAACGCTGAACACTATTACTGTTCTCTTATTCATTCATTCGCGATCCTGATGCTCTTTACCGAGATTTTTAATGACTGTAGGGAGCAGGGATTCGGCATACTTATATACTTACACCTATCCAGAGCAAACCTATATCCATTTAGTTTGTTAATGGCGGTACCTTCAAAACATTTTGTGAAGAGCTGGACAAGGCAGATGACATCGCGATATTTTTTTTAATACGCCATATTGAACCATCCCTACCCCGCTGCAGCAGTTTATATTCACCACCTGGTTGGTGGCACAACAAGTAACACCAAGTAAATTATGTCCGTCGTGTGAAGTAAAACATACATTGTAACTTATTGTAACTCACAGCTGCAACTCCGTAGGTGCCGACCACACCCTGAAACTGCAGGCTTCAGAGGCTACAGCTTTCTGTACAGGTGTTTATGGTGACCTAGCTGACGTCACAAAAGACAGCGTCGATGTAATCGCCACTTACGACTTCTTCGGTAACCGACCAGCGACGGCGGCAGCTTCCGCCGAGTTTAGTGACGTCAGTGGACACGTGAGACGCAGACGTCAGGTGACGCCACAGGGTGCTTTCGCTGTGGAACTGCTGATGGTCGTCGACTATGGCGTCTATGAAAAGTGAGTGACCTCCCCTTCCCACCAAGCAAGAGTTCAGTTGTTGCTCTTGTTACACACGCAGGCATCTGACATAGTCCACAACTGTCTGGAATCTGTGCATACGTTGGGAATAGTAATTAATTTTCTGATTCATGACCTAGATGTTCTCATTCACAACATTAAGTTTTATTTTTTCACATTTTCTTGGTAAAATATTGTCTTTATTGTCCTGCTTTGACCAGGAACAGTCTTATTTCCACTACGAAAAACTAGCAGTAGAAGTTATCTCTCTCTCTCTGTTAGTAATGTTTTTATACTATATCGGCAGGGGGTGTTTTATTTTTGTTATATGCTGTATTTTCTGTATTACTTGATTGTAATTCCTTTGCGTCTCACCAGCAACAGGAATTTAAGGTTGCTGCGTCAGACTATGCATTTCTGCCTCTGTCTTATGAATGTTGCGAGGGTTTTAATGGCGGCTATCCCGTGATGAAACATGTTTTCCTCCCTCAGCCGTCTTGTGACTGACTTTCAGATGGCTTTCGCGCATGCAGGGTACAACGGAAGAAGCCAGGAAGCAGGCCGCCATAGAAAATATCACTGAGTACTACTCATTTGTGCTAAACGGGGTTAGTATAACAGCAGGTCACCAGGAAGCGGAATTCTTTTTCCCACATGAGATGGGGTGGGGGTGGGGTGGGGCGGAAATTCAGCCAATCGGGGTGCACGCAAAATATGTCGTCGTCTGTTCGCTCCACTCAATTGCCCAATTGTACCTAATAAGCTAAACCTAACCCTAACCCTACCCCAAATCTTAACCCTACCCCACACCCTAACCCGAAACCTCTGACAAAATAACATAGACCGGCACTCCGATTGGCTGAATTTTCACCTGCCCCCAATCTCATGTGGGAAAAAGAATTCCGCCACCAGGAATTGCAGAAAAAGACTTCGGTGCACGTGAAGTCCGAAACGATAATAACGACTGCATGCTCGTGACCCAATAGCGTGCACAAAGATAGGTCAGAATCGTGACATCACGCTTGTACACAGATATGCAAATTAACCACATACACGCCATAATTGAAACATGGTCCAAGTTCTCTCATTGGCTACGGCCTTCACAATGTCAACGAATCAACGAACAGTCCTGAGGTCCGTATTGTTGATCTCTCTCTCTCTCTCTGTACATGGTGATGTTTGTAGGAGTGTATCCCGAAAACAAATGGGGGATTTTCACTCAGAGTTTGCACGAAACGTTACCCAATGACTAGAAAAAGGAAAACTTACACCTCACTAGAACTTATCATTGTAGTGCATTAGTAATGACAGGTCAGTGGACACGGATAGCAGAATGCCCACACCCACACGTTTATTGAACACCTTAAGAATTCTAGTAGTAACATGCATACTCGTGTGAGTAATGTCTAATGTCTATTGATGAAAATAAAATTCTAGTGCTACAAGTTGATATTGTTTACTAGTTCGAATGAGTAGACCAGAACCTGAGTAGCCGTTGGTGACGACGAAGTTGTTGTACCACAGGTAGACCTACGCTATGCCGGAATCAACGCTAATTTCTCAATTGATGTCACTTTTGCCGGTATCCTCGTGTTTGACGTAAGTACAGCTTGTTCCTTTTCTTCTTTTGTGAGTGAACGAGGCGGTGAGTTAGTGAGTCAGCGAGTCAGTTAGGTAGCGAGTGAGTGAATGAATGAATGAGCGAGGGAAATAGGAAGTGCGTTAGTGAGGCAGTGAGTGAGTGAGCGAGATAGTGCGTTTGTCAGCGTGGGAGTAAGTTCATGTTAATGTTTGGAATAGAGGCATCTCTCTTGCAACCAGGTGTCACATGGGGTGTCACACCAACGCGTCCTTTTGCAGTAGAAGACCTTTACTTTCCTGCACCTCGAGCTTTGTGCCAAACGTTTGTTGTATAAAACAGTCTTTACTCCGCGCCATTTTGTCTCAGGATCCCTTGGATACGTACTGGTCGGGAGGACGAATGGCGGTAGGCTCGTCACGTGACCTGGTGGAGGCCTCAGATGCGCTGGAGGCGTTTCGAGGATGGGCCCTGAAACTGGGGGCCAGCCTACCCCCTAGTGACCATGTGATGCTGTTCACGGGGTAAGTCAGGGAGCTAGAGGATACGGGATTGTGTTATCGTGCTGGTAAGGATAAGAGGATCCTGTGATAGTGGTAGGGTAAAAGTAAGAAGTATTTTTCAAGAGGAAGTATTTAGTTTACTAGAACATTCTGACTCCATATATAATCAAGACCGAAAAGACAGCACGTTGCCGTTGAGGTCCAATCTGTTTTCAGTCAGCTGAGTTAGAAGGCTTAATTTTAGAACTATTCGTAGGGATGAAAACTCAGTGCACAGTCTTGAAGATTTAAGGTATCAACTTTAAAGGTTTAACGGGATGCAATAATATCTTATACTGAGCGTCACCTAGTCATTAGGAACAGAAATTGCATCACACAATATTAAATTTAAACCTGTCCAGTGTACTCTTAAACATTTGGCGATAGAATTAAAAAAAAACTAAAACATTAAGATGAAAGTTGCGTCTCTCAATTTTTCTACAATACGCGACAATATATTCCCATAAAGAACCAAAATTATTTATTTATATCTCCTCTGGTTTTTGGCCCACGAGAAAACTGTTTACAGCATTCTTGTAAAAGTATTTAATATTTATTTAAGGTTTATTTATACAGTAGAAGATAATGTTTAGTCTTTTCCGCCTTAACTCTCTCTCAATATTAGTAAAAAACTAGAAAGGGGTCTCTTTTGCAGATTTAATCTTACATATGGCGGATCGGTGTCCAACGCAGGTGAGCTGTTCATCCTAGTTTCATCTGGATTTGTGTTGCGGTGTAACTGAGCAGTCTGTATAAGCGTTTGTATATTCTTTCTTCATTCACTTAAGAACCTTAAAAAAGGTTGTTTATCTTTCCTGGGAAATTTATGAACATTTCATGACGGGGACCGAAGCAGATATCAAATGCAACACACACATGGACTTTTCTATGACAGGGTAGATAATATGCTAGCCAGGTTACCGGGTAGAGAATGAAATCCCGAAAGACAGGAAAATATCTGTGTGGGTTGAGGGACAAGGATGCAAAGAAGTGAACTTAGTAGAGTTCCACAGGGATGTATTTTATCCCTTCACTATTTCCCATGATGATTACTGAGATTTCCAGGGGTGTCAAACTTAAAAATTAAACACTTAGCAGATAATACATCCTTGCCAGGTAAAGATGAAATACATAAAACCAGTAACTTTAAAAAAAAACAAAATTTAAATAAAAGACAAAATTCAGGAATGCCCCAAAAGAATAGCAGTACGGTTTGAAAATAACACTTTAAACTCTCTCCACCCAAAACACAGGCGATAACATTTAAAAAAGTCAAACTAAAAAAATAAGAGTACCATAAAGTAACACGAAATTAGGTAACAATAGATTACGGCTCACAAATTCCTCAACTTAGTAGTAGTATTTACAGCTTGTGTATTTTAGGATGTACGTATGTACGTTTATTCATGTGTATTTTGTGAAGAGTGTGTTTGTATGTTGTTCATATGTACTTTATGCTCTGTATGTGTGTGTGTGTGTGTGTGTGTGTGTGTGTGTGTGTGTGTGTGTGCCTGCGTGCGCACGCGTGCTTGTGTGTACTTTGTGATATATGTGCATGCATACGTATTTCTCCTGGCAGGTCTTGCCTATTTGGGATCTGCCTGCAACACAGATTATTTCTTCTCCATCGTTGAGGAATACCTGGATTTTCGTACCGTCGCCGTCGCAGCACACGAACTAGCCCACAGGTAAATAGGTGTTTGTCTCAGGGTGTAAATGTAGTTCATGCACTACACGGCCCCAGAACATACGTCTGCAGACAAGAAGAATCGTTTACGACCAGCAGTTAAAGAGCCTTCAGAACTATAGACACTTTGTGGAAAGTTTTAATTATATTAGTAAGTCTTACCTGATTATCATATACACAATTGACCATAGTCTAAGACGAACAACAGATGTTCGGCGAAGAGAGTTCTTGACGGGTAGCTTGTGCATTATAGCTATCAGGAACCATCACCTACAAGGTAATTCGCAACTATTTTCTCTTACCAGAGGTGAGAGAACTTGGGGTGCGTATCCGCTGTCCAATCAAACATAAAGAAAGGGAATGTAGATGTCTTTGGGTGACCAAAGCTGACGTCATTTTTGCAGCCTCGGTGCTCGCCACGACATGGATGGCAACACCTGTCTGACGTTTGACCGCTACATTATGACGTCACGGTTCCGGTTCCCGACGGCTCGCACGGCGCAGAATCCGTGGAAATTTTCCTCTTGCTCCGTGCAGTATTTCTCCGCCTTCATCGATGACCTCGTGAGGTCTCTCACTTTCTCTTTCTCTGATATTTCGAATAAATACTTTCTCGACACTCTCTCTGTAAGTGCGCGCTTACGTGCGGTGCAGTGATAGTGAAAGTGGCTGTGCATGCGTGTATGTGTTAGTATGTCTGAGTGTGTGTGTGTGTGTGTGTGTGTGTGTGTGTGTGTGTGTGTGATATATATATAGAGAGAGAGAGAGAGTGAAAGAGGGAGAAATCACAAAAGGGAATAGCAAGAGGAGGCAATCATTAAATGAAATGATTGTCGACACCGGTGTTTGTGGGTGAGACGGACGGTGTGTGAATGTACTTCAGCTACACGTCAACGTAGCTGTGAGAGTGAGGCTGGATTAGCAGCTTGAGTCATATCGACACAGGAATGATACGAACTGCTTGGTGACTAAGGACGCCATTACTACCAACATGGAGATCCAGCCTTTTCTCGCTTCATTGCCTGGTCAAGTCTACCCCGGCGACCAGTTCTGCCAACTTAGCGAGGGTGCAGGCTCATATATTTGCCGGGTATGTTACACTTTAAATTAACCTCCCATCCCTTCGGATTAAATCTCTTTTTCTGGATTCTCATAGTTAAAGATGGTACAGTACGGTCACAAACTAGATTGTTTATGCACGGACTTGTATCAAAAGTTGATACAAGTCTGTGGTTTATGGGTTCTGACGAGATCGAAGGTAGAAAGTTATCGTTCCTGACGGTGATGTCCGCCAGCCACTTTGTAGGATTTTAACATCACAAAAGCGAGAACTCTAGTAATATTATTCGTCTGCGGTTATCCCCGTGGGGCCGCTCACACAAGTGAGATACACAAAACAGGAAGGACGATGCTTGTTTGAGTTGTAGTAACGACAAAACGGTCAGTGACAGCAGTCTTCTATTAGACTGGTTGAAGTCGCTAAGTTTTTCATTTTCTTGCCTCAAGCAGTTCTCTTTCTCCAGCGCTAGCAATACCCCACCAGAAAGACCATACTTATGCTGACTTTATGTCATATCCGCTGCTGATTTCCTCAGCACGCATTAATCATATGCATGCACATTCGGAATAGTGATTAATTGATCGATTGATTGATGAGTTGTTCTTCCCCCACCCCCGGCAGGCCCAGCACGCTACGGGTTACGACACGACATGTTACGCGGGGCTGCAGTGTTACCGGCCCGAGTTTCAGGATTGTGACCTCAAGCTGCCCCCAGACGGACTGGCCTGTGGCAACAAGAAGGTATATATATATATAAATAAAAGACAATCTGAATGACGATGTTTCTTGTTGGAAGGTACTCGACATCCACCCTGAATGGTGGCGTGCTTTGTCAAAAGGTATAGTCGGGCCTTACCTGATTGGTGACATGTCAGACAGAAAGTAGTTCGAACACCAGTCACATTCCTTGTCATAAATTAATCGCCACATCTTCACTAACAGCGCAGATGCACAACGTCCTTCCCCCCCAGCTCGTCCGATGCAAGACTGGAAAGAAAGAGAAAAGCTTAGCATTGTGTATCTAGCTATGTGGCTAGACCACAGAAGTATCTGGTAGCATGCAGTTAGCTTAAAATACTTCAGAAATGTTTGCCTTAAAGTGTTTATTGTGTGAAGCTGAATTCTTTTCTTCTGTGTGCAGTGGTGTGAAAATGGCACGTGCATTTTCTCCCCGCTTGCGCCGACGGCAGTAGGTGAGTTCTGCGCTACCTAGACGCATATGGTCAGAAGGCTAGCGTACGCTTCACAAGCTGTTAAAAAATTAATAAAATAAATTAAGAAAACCAACTTTCCCCATAAACAAAGCATAACATCGACAGCGTCTTTCTTCGTTAAAGCAGTCCATTGCCTTCACTCCTTCCCCCAGTGTTCACGGCGTTTACCTGTTCTAGTCAGCTGGGCTAAGTGGTTTTACTTTCCTGACAGATGATCTTTGCCCCTTTGGCGATGACCCCGTGCTGCTGACGGCGGGCAGCAACTGCTCGGAGCGCGTGACCGTGTCACGTGGCGACTGTTACGACCAGTCGTTCCGCGCTCGGTGCTGTCAGTCCTGCGCGGCCGCGCGACGTCACCTGCCAGGTAAGGCGGCCATGAGCGTGACGTTACTGCGGGAGGAACAGGGTCTGGTGTATCCCACCCATTCATTGACCTTTGATTTCCTTTTAATTAACTTTCCTGTGATGAGGGTTGTTCAGATACTCAAAACATCCCCCCCCGCACACACACACATATATATAGAGACGCGCCTATATATATATATATATATTATACTATTTAGCAATAAATTGTAATACGTATGATGCCATTTGCGGTATTAGTGCATCTGTCTGCAGTATTTCAAGCCTTTTTATGTTATCAAATGTCCTATTAATTATTATCTGTAAAAATATTTCAAGTCAATTATCATGGGCTATATTATGAAGTTAAATGTTAAAGGTAGTGTGAGTTTCATCGTTTAAATTATTATGTATTACTTTATAATTTGTGTTGAATACTTTCATATGTCAAGTCAGATTGCTTTGTTGTTTTAAATGCCACAAAATGAGACGAGAACTTAAGGTTTGAGTGTTTCCCAGGCTGTGAATTTGGGGACCGCTCGGACACTTGCGACGGACTGATGTGTGCTGCATACGACCCGACTTATCTACGTCACAACTGCTGCGACACATGCAGCGATGTGCTGCTTTCTACGACCGCTTCAGCAAGTAGCACCCACTTCACCAGCGGTCTACCTGCCTCAACAGCGAGCAGTCCCACAGTCTACAGTGCACTTGCTTCTTCAACAAACTTCACCCTCATCCATAGTCCACCCGACTCAGCCACTGGAACTCTCATCGCCCATAGTCCACGTGACTCAGCAACGGGTATCCCCATCGCCCATAGTCCACTTGACTCAACAACGGACACTCCCATCGCCAATAGGCTAACTGACTCAACAACAGACACCCATCCTGAGGTACCGACAGTTTCTGAGCGAGCAGAAGAGGGGGTGGATCTGACCAGTACCCATACAGCACTGACCGTGCGTTCTTCTCACTTTCAAGAGACACCAACGCATCCTCCAGATTATTCGCCTTCTGTTGACAGGGCGCTCACACCTCCTCTATCTACAGACCAGCCACCCGTCATTCACAAGGCTTTCTCGCCTCCTGCGGTCTTTACAGACCTACCCCCAGCAACTCCCGGGTCACAAAGATCTCCTGCAGCACCTACAGCTCAGACCCTAGACATAAAGATCAAGGCACAGACTCCTGCCGAATCTACAGACCGGCCTCCTGCCATTCTCAAGGCTTTCACGTATCCTCAAATACTTACTGTTCAATCCCCTGTCCAAGGGGTTAATACTCCTCAAATTCCTACAGACCAAGCCCCAGTCATTCACAGGACTTTCGCACCTCCTCCAGTATTTACAGACCAACCTCGTGTCATTCACAAAACTTTTTCTTATCCTCCAGTGCTTACAGACCAGACCCCTGTTATCCAAAAGGCACAGCCATCTTCAGCACCTACAGACCACCCTGTCAGTCAAAGAGCTGACACGCGTCCTCCGATATCTGCAGACCAAACCCCTGTCAATCAAAGAACTGCCACACCTCCAGTGTCTACGGATCATCCTCCTCTGACGCACGGAAGAATCACATCTTTCTCGCCTTCAGATCGACCCCTAAGGGTGACGGATTCCTCTGCTTCATTGACTGATATTTCTTCTCAAGAAACGACTTCCGCCATTACTTTTACGTTATTTCGTAAAACTACCAAGGGCATGGCCACCAACTCTGTAGATTCCTCTTCTTCAGAATCGTCGTGGTCATTTGCTTTCACAACAAACCTTGACAAGGGAACGCCAGAGAAACACAAATCACGTGGTATGACCACGCCCACTTCTATGACTGATTCTGCGGGTCTGACGTCCTCACCTGACAGGACAGCCCGCGTGACGTCTTTTGGGGATCCGACGTCACAATTCGGCTTGATCTCGGCTCGTGAACTGACGTCACATGGGACTAACCCACAGACCTCACAAGGGTCAACTTTTGTAATTTCGTCAACGTCAAGACCTACTGTTGGGTCTGCTCTTGGTTTGACAACCCCTGAACCTCTGAGGTCGGCTGCTGAGTTAACACTAACCCCGCCTGTCACGAACTTAGTTACTGGTGAACAGTCAGAAGCTGGTGCGACGTCACCTACAGGTTTGCTGTCAGCATCCGGTTCGACCTCACCTGCCGGGACACAGCACACGCTAAGCTTGAAACCAGTATCTGTTGTGATGTCAGTACCTGGTGTCACGTCAGCCCCTGGCTTGACATCGACTCAAAGGGTTACATCCCTACTTGGTCTTATGCCGTCAACTGACATGCCGCATCGCCTTGTCACCAACATAAAGCAGACTTCCGCTGCTACTACCGCCACAAATAATATTTTCCATCTAACTACCCCGTCAGTAAGCAAAAATAATTTCTCTTTTGCTAAGGTAGGAACAGTTAATCCTAACGTGACGTCACGCGGGGGTAAAAAGACACGAGATGAGGAACAAGTAAACAAAACTCGAGACGAGGGCAGAAAGTCGGCTGGAAGAGGTACAGCCGGCTCCCCGGTACCCAAACCTAGGGGAGAACCTCCTCTTCCCTCCAGTCCTGCATCACCAAGGGGCGGAGAGAGACCAAGAGGGGGCGCCCGCGACAGACGGAAAAAATACGACGAAGAAAAGGAAGAGAGCGTTTCAAAAGAATCGGAAGCGGGAGGGGAGACAACTGACGAGCGAGGAGGTGGACGTGTGGGGAGCAGCTCAGAAGGTGAAAACAAAAGTCTTCGTCAGTCCTTCATTATCAGCTCCCTCGCGGTCATACTTAGATTCACGTTTATCCGCATTCATTTAAAGTTGACTTTTCATCAAGTTCAAATACCTCGTTTCTAGGTGCCAACATCCTACTACACACTTATACAGACTACATACTTTCCTTCCTGCCTACTTGCCTCTGTGTGTGTGTGTGTGTGTGTGTGTGTTCATTGTTCATTCCGCGTTCAAACAGATTTATTTGATTCTTAGTCCCCAGTTCCAAAAAACAAGCAGGAGGCACGTTAAAAGAAAGACTATATATATATATAGAGAGAGAGAGTCTTTATATTATGTAAGATAGCTCATATATATAAATATATGAGATCTCCTTATATATAAAATAATACACTTACTATCGGCGTCTTATCCCATTATGAAGAAGCTAGATAAGCAGATGCGTGTAAATCTATGATATGTCTTTGTTTTTGTGTATGTGTGCGTCCGTACGTTTTTATGTCTCTCAACGGCCACTGCGCCAGATGGTCGACGACTCGGTTCAAGGGTCACGACCCCATCTCACAAAACCAGGCTCAGTGTTGATTTTATTTACTTTAGTAATCATCGCTCTTCTCCGCATATGGCTGCGTTTGTGCTGGGGCTGCTAACCTTTTTTATTAAAAAAAAACCCCTTAACATAGAGTATAGATACCCGGGGTATTTATCTGAAACATTGCAATACCGTTGCAGACGTAAAAAGTGATTACTGACATAACATTAATTTGTAATATGTGGATGTTTTGCACAGAGCTCGGACAGCAGCTGCAGAAAGTTCGAAAAGCGTTTCGAAATAAGGCCGGGAGTAAGCTTACCAGGGAGCAGCGTCTCATCCTGCTTGTCAACCTAGTGACCCTGCTGCAGCAGGGCCTGACCACTCGCGACCTCCAGCCGGCGGCTCATGACATCACTCGACTCTTCGGCAACGACTTTGGCAACTCCAACGCTGACCCCCGCACCACACGGCTAACAGCAGGAGTCAAGGGCTCCGACCCCATCTCAGAAAGCCACGATCAGGGGCAAGACCTCGAGGGCGTTGGTCTTCAGCAGCAGGGTGTCTCGAGAGAAAGTGCACCCAGCGAGCTACCCCTTCACCGGTCTGGACCAACAGCTAGCAGACAGGCGCATCCTTCAGCGGCACGTCGCATCGGGTACAGAGAGCCGGGAGGGTCATCAAGGCGACGGAGGAGCCCGAAAAGCGCAGATATCTTGACCTTTCATCGCCACCGACCGCTGATTCAGGCGCTGTGGAAAGAGCTGACGTGGAACTCTGGGCGGCACAGAAGGGAGGGAGCTTCCTCCGAGACTGCTGCAGGCGACATTCACCCCGCGGACACGGCGGAACACGGTTTCTCCGCTAGACCGCGCCACCTTCCTCAGAAGCCTTCTTTGCAACCGAATTTAGAAAGGCATGGATTTGAACCCACTAAAGAAGTGACAGAGGCTTTGTATAATTACGATGACCATGTAGAGGAGGAGGACGAGGGGAGCGAGGATCTTGATGATGACATCCCTGAACACGATCCTTTCTGGCAAAACGATACCGTCAGTTTCAACGATGGCTTCGACCGGGTTGTCGGTGTGGAGGATGGGCACGAAGAAACCGTGGTGTCAAACGAAGGGAGTGATGCACGTGACGAGAGCAACGTCGACAGCCATGCCCTGAGTGATGTCATTGTCGGGCCCTCGCGAAATCTGACGTCACTGAACTCTGCGGAGAAATCTGACGCAGAAACGAGGGACAAGCCACACGATGTGGGTAAGAAAGGTGACAACGATGGAACTGATGACAGCACGGCAGCGGACGACAGAGCTTATGAAAGTTCGGATGTAAATGACGATGGATCTCAAGCTACAAGCTACGGCCAGGTAAGTGACGTAGAGGAGGAGAGTAGAGACCCAAGCGAGGGCCATAACTACGAACACTGCGAGAAGGACTATCGAAGTGACGTTTCAGAGCCTGGAGACAAGGATGGCGAGGACAGCAACGATAACATCATGCCATTGTCGCACGACGGAGACGATCGCAATAGCGAAAACCGCAGCGATTTTGCCGAAAGCAGCGCAAAGGGGGAGCGGGACGAAACAGCTTCGAACAACACGTCCGCGACAAGCGCTCATGCTGCCTCGCACCGCGTGACAAACCAGATCCATCAAATAGCGCCCCCTGGCGATCACAACTCTTACCTGGAAGAGGTAGAGTCCGCACCCAACTTGGATGGTGAGGACGAGAAAACCCCAGACTACCCTATTGTCAACATTGACCATGCCTCCAGCGAGGTGGCTGACAACGACATGACGCAGACGCCTGCCGCTGACCCCTCGGTTGTCGCAGACCTGCAGGCTGCCCTCGTGACAGGCGACCGTGACCTCCCGGACCATGACGTCAGCTCGGTTCGACGCAGCGGGAACAGCAACAGCGATTTTCTCGTGAAGGAAGGGAATGCCTCCAGGAACAGAGGCTCGTCTCTCGACGCCGTGGACCTAGACAACGACGACGATGAAGACAGTGTAAGATTCGTCGAGAGCGGCGACGACACCAACGCCCAGCACAACCGGTCGACAACCATGAATGACGTCACAACGCGTATAGACGACGTCACGAAGGGTGTAGGTGACATAACGACAGGTGTCGTCGTTGTCATGACGGGCATCGGTGACGCCGTCAGTCAATCAGACAGAAAGATAGAGTCAGGATTGGCGGAGAAGACGCCTCAGGTGGAAGCAATCACGCTGCATTCTGGCTCTAAGCTGAACGAAAGCGCGGCACCTTTTCTGGCGGGCGACAGTCGCTCTGCTGAACGAAACCACTCCATGGCGCGGAGCGACAAGATGGCGGAAAGTGGAGGAGCGGAGAGGTTGACCAATAGAGACTTGGACACGGAGGCGACAGACAGAGGCATCACAGGACGACGCAGGACGACAGATGGAAGTAGTGTCATGTCGGTCACGGCAGGACATGTCGACACAGTCCTTGGGCGCAACAGAATGAGTGACCAAGTAGTATCTAGGGAAACACCCGGCGCTTCTCAGAGAAGGTCGACAGGTCACAAGCGGGTCAGTGAGGAAGCCTCCACCCTTGGGCGCCAACGCCAGCACCGCGGCGAGGTGGCTGGATCTTTGCATCACCGCGCGACTCCTCCATCACGTCGTCTGTCCGGTCAGCCCGTACGTGTGAGCAAGGTCGCCTACAGCGTGCCGCGTGGTCAGCTCATCCTTCCCGAGGCAATGTCAGGGGCCTGGGTGACTTCGGGGACCTCCATGAAGAACGAAGCCTCGACCACCGACGGTAACTCCAGCGCCATCTATCTACCGACATCCACAACCAGCATCAGCCCCCGAGTTCCTCGCGTTACCTTTGACCCTGGACACACAACCGTAGAGAGAAAAACAAGCACGAACCACAGGACCAGCGTGTCCACTGGGCGCCGTGTCGGACCGAAGAAATCCATTAGAAGCCGTTAGTTTTGGGGCTCAACACACGTCACGAACAAAGGCCAAGCAGTGACGCCACACCTCGTAGGATAGACATAATCACCTGCCGTTACCAAGGAGGCGCAGAAAACCATTTCAGTTATTTAACCTCCTTTCGACGAAGATATAGAACCGTTTTGGCAAGAACTTATATAGTGTAGAGAATTTTAAGTAAAGGTTTATGTAGGTTGATGTGCATGGAGTGTCAAATTTCATTGCCATTCCTTCAAGCTTTCACTAAAAATAAAGAAAAGTGAAAGCACAACTTGCTACACTGACTAAACAAAAAAGTGTTTAATAAATAAAATAAATAAAATAAAAAGGTTATTGATTTGTTTTGTTTTGATGGATGTGATGTTGAAGGATGATGGCACTAGAGGAATCTCGTGATCTTGGGGGAAGGATGAACGTTGCAAATACGCTTACGTTAGACGTGACCGATGATATCAACTCTTAGAACAAAGGAAAGTAATTAGGGAGACTTAAATTTCCACATATGAAAATATATGGTACTACTACACTGTGATTTTACAAACTGGAGAAAATAAATAAACGCTGTTTTTCCTGGCAGTGGCACTTGTTTACAGAGACTCGGGTAAAAGACTAGTTTTTTTCTGTTTATTCTTCAAATCACTCTTCCACCCAACAGACAAAGAAAGAGCTAGAGTGCTGACATATAGCATTTTACCTGTATCTAAAGCAGTAGCTTTTTTTTTTTTGTTTTTCTCTTTTTTTTAAAACTAACAGTGAAAACGAACACCCTTTTCATTTTGCTTATTGTAGGTATATTTTAGTCCAGCTATACCACCACATATAATCCAATAAACACATTGGATAGCTTCCTTCTTTACCAGGGAAGTGCTTCCACCTAATAACAGTCAGTCTGGTTCTTTCTTTCTTTCTTTCTTTCTTTCTTTCTTTCTTTCTTTCTTTCTTTCTTTCTTTCTTTCTTTCTTTCTTTCTTTCTTTTGGGTAATGTGCAAACCCCTGCTAAGTGGGGGAACAATACACATGTACGAGAGAGCATGCCGTCTTAGTGCAAAAAAAAAAATCATGAGATTCATACCTTCATACATCCACCCCCTCTAATAGGGGGAGGGGGATACAGTGGGTTTGGGACCCTAGCACTTGATTGTGGGTAGTCAGTGGACTAGGGTCTTGCTGGGTGGGTGGGACTTTAGGAGTGCTGCCAGCGTCCCATGGATGCCTTGAAGGCCGGGACAGATGGTGATGCAGCAACTTCGGCAGGTAGGGAATTCCACAGTCTTATGGCCGAAGTACTGCCGCACGAAAGTTGCTGAAAATCTGTTTCGTGAAAAGCAGCTCAGGTATCTGTGTACAACTTGTGCTGCTCTTCAGTAAATCAGTAACAGTGTTGACTTTATCTCGTAAGTGCGACAGACCTGCCCTCGGTGTGCCAGGCAAACATTTCACAATTTCTCGGTGCGGCTAAAATTACTTCAGTCGCTGCCTCCCCTTGTCCGACTTTCTCAGAAATGTGGAATGTCATGGCACAGTCACGGAAAGTATTGCACTCTTGTGTCTCAGCCTCAGGTAGAGGTTGTAAATCTGAGAAAGTTGAAATAGCACTCGCCCGCACGCTAACTAGGCTACACTCCTTCGCCAGAATGATGTATAAACACTTAACACTGTCTTGGCGGATGTCCAAGAATTAAAAAAAAAGAATCTCGTCTTTGTGGTTGAGAGGGAAACGGCGCTGGTGTTGAGTGACAGAATGGTGTGGATATGTTGAGTCACTTTTGCTGGAGAGGATGACGTCAGCGCAAGTCCTCGCGCACTAGCTCCTCCATTCACGTGTGTGGACGTGTCGCCAACGATAATGATATCGATGTGCAGCGCTGTGCTGCCGCTTCGTGCAGCCAAGGGCAGTCAAGGATACGCTGCGTCACACGTTTGCTGAGCCATCGAGAGACTGTAATCAACTGTAATAAACTCGCCCCCACCTACAGCTGATAACTGGAGTTGCGCGCACGCGCTGCTCTCTCTCTCAGTTTTCGAGAAAGAAACATGCTCATCAGTTGGGAGGACGCATACGATGCCGACGGACGGAATTTGGCAGTTTGTGAGCGAGGATTTCCTGTCTGGTTATCGGCACAAATAGTGTTGTTTGCTGCCAGTAGCAGCTAATGTGTTGTTTACTTTCACCAGAGTTGCCAGGTAGTTCTGTCATCGTGACGAGACCACCGACCCTTTACACAGACGGACCGGGGAAACGAGTGTAAGATGCCAGCGAAAGGTAAGTGTGCAATACAGATAGAGCATGGCCATGTTGATACTACCAATAGTCTCTCACTTCTGATTCCTTCCTTCCTTCCTTCTCTTGACTTTGCCTTCCGGAAACTTCATCTGTCACCGTGCGAATGTTGAGCACGTTTTTGTATGTACAAGCGAACGATTATCTCTTAATGTGTGTGTGTGTGTGTGTTGGGGGGGGGTCCTGAATGCGTGCACGCATGTTTGCGGGATGGCTAAAGAGCGCAATGCGGTCGGTGTTGCGGCATATGCAGCATACACGTCACTTCAGGGTCACGCCACCAGGAAAAATCCTGTGCTATTTTTAGACGCTTAGCGGGGACTAACGGTCGTACATTTTTCCATAAATATCTATGATTTCTGCTGTAGAATCTCTCTCTCTCTCTCTCACACACACACACACACCACACGCGCACAAAGTTACACATACAGCAATGACAGCATACAGAAATGACAGATGCTTATAGCAAAATATTTCTGATTTAGACGACAAAGCCGTAACATTTTGCCCAAACACGTCACAGAGAAGTTTATGAGAAAACGCGAGATGAAGAGGAGGACACATCTGCAGTGGGAACTTAGGGTTGAATAAATAATCGGTAATTCCCCCTCCCACATAAATTAACAAGGAGTAATAGCTAGTCGAGTGCTGATTGAACTAAAACAAGAAATTTAGAGACAGACGTAGGGACACAAAAAAGGACAAGCAAGACAAGACGGAGGACGGTTGGACATGACAGAACAAATTACGATGCTAATAAAAGAGACAAAAGAGCTCGCATCTTGTGTCTGGGTGCGCTCGTGCCCACTATCTGTGTGCAAGAATGTCTCTCTTGTATGTATTTTAACAAATTAACTTTGTTGTCCATTTTTCAATCGGTTGTTAGTTGTCAGCTCCAACGTACATTTTAAACAACGTTTTCACATGTGTCGTACGTCACTATTTTCAGGAAGAAAAGCGAAGAAGAAATCACATGACACGTAAGAAGATTTTTTCCTTTCCTTCATTCCTTCCTGAGTTTCAGCTTCTTACGAGGCTATTTTTGTCTCTTCCTAAGTAGACGTATTGCTATTTATGATAAGAACACTAGATTGTGAAGATAAAATCGAGGGGAATAAAAAACAATATATTTTAGTGATGATAAATACGTACGTTAGTGATGACAGAAACCCTAGCTAGTGACGGTGAAAACTGTTAGTGCTGAAAACTCACGATAGTGACAGTTTGAATATATTAGTGATACTATCAGCCTGTTATAGATAATAAAAACGTACTTCAACGAGGAGAACAGTAGATCCGAACTGGTGGCCGTACGTGAACAGAAGCTGGGTTCTTCTGGGAACAACCAGTTTCACATCTTGAGGAAAAAAACAACTTTGTCAGTTTAATTTTCTTTATTTGTTTGCCGTGGGTCAAGTTATATTTGGATTTAAAAACGAAAGCATTCCGGACAGGGGAAAGGCAACGAAGGGAAGCACCTATATGCAAAAATCTTCATATGTTGTACAAGTTCGTGGTTATACAGTCCACAGAATTGAGGCTGACGTCACTTTAGTACTTTATGTGAAGAGAGGAGTCAAGCATTCTCGATATACCCTCCCCTCACATTCGCCCATAAATCTGCAGCTGCAACAGAACCCTTGACTGGGATAAATAAAACTCACAAAGGTCAAGAGATCAGCTGGCGTCCGAACCGAGAGCGCGCTGGTTCAATTCCCGATAAGCGCAGCAAACTTCCCCCAGTCGACCCAGCTGACGGGAATGGGTACCTGACTCCATAGAGGGTTGGGGAAGGTAAGGCAGCGAGGGAGAGGAGATTGGCACCACCCTCATGTAAAAGCTGGCCCCGAGAAAAGTGGGGTCTCTAACACCTCACTCCCCAACGACCATAAAAGGTTATTGGATGACCTTTACCTTTACTATGAGGTAAGATGTCGGACCAGCGGTGGGGTGAAGTCGGCCAAGAAGATGATGAGAGGTCGCGAGCACTGCTCGCAAGCAATAAGCTAGTGAAAGGATCGTGGTGTTTCAGGGCTAGCCAAGCCCATAAACTAACGAGGAACGAGACAGTGACGTAGGAACCGGAGTAAGGGCCAGGGGGAAGCTTTCCCCTCAAACGATACTAGCCCAATGAAGTCATTAAAAATAATAAACTACAGTCAGCAGCTATGCAAATAAAAGAACATAATAAACATAAATAAAGCTATCTCTATTTCTAAATTGACTGCAGCATCTATTAAGAAGCGTACAAATTTTCATAAAACGAGCAAACTATAATAATTAGATTAATTAAAAGTAATGGAGAATTTGAGGTACAAACAAAAGAAATATACACTCTGTATATGTAAACACACATTCACATTTATAAACAAAGCACTGTCACCCACTGCGGCTTGCAAACGAGAAAAAACACAAACAAAAAATACGAAATAAATATAATATGTAAAAATATTCAACAAACAAAATGAAAAACGTATTTTACAGACATACATTAAGACACTTTAAAATAAAAAATCATAACGAATCAAACAATCCCCAGTTAATTATTTACATTCAGTCAAAAAGCCATACAGACTCAACAGATTAGGAAAAAAAAGTGACTCACTCATATCAACAGATTTTCAAGTCAATAGATTACGCTCTTCTAGCAATTTTGGCCAGGACTTCACAGATTTTGTCTTGTGGAAATCACATCAACGAGGAAAACCGTCAAGTTCCCCGACCAGGTCAAGGAGGTGACTACTCCAAAATCAAACACAAAAGAGCAGCAAAGCTCACTTCTGGCCTCAGCCTTAACTTACACAATTTATACTAGTAGAGGCTCTCAATGATGCCATTACGTTTTCAAAAGACGGCTGTCATGAGACGTTCACACCCACGCACACACCCACGCAAATCACTTGCCATCAGCTCACATTTTCAGTTCCCTTTCCATCCACAGGGTTGTGACAAGCAATATTAAAAACATCGCTTATAAAAGTTAATCAGTAATACCTTCACTACCAAAACAAAACATCTTACAAAGGTCAATCACCGTCTAAAAAATGTGTAAAAGTTAATGTATTTCATTAACGTGTTTCTTGTTTATTTCTTTTTAATTTTCAAGGCTGCCAGTGCCAGATGTCCTACCGGTAAGCTTGCTCTGTTTTCCCACGGACTTTCATTACTGGATAAGTGACTCAGATTCATGTCCGGTGTAAGTCTCGGCTTTCCTTTAGACAGGCCTCGTGTTTCCGGTTCTTTGTTTGCATACCTTAAATAAATTCTTAAAGTAGATGTTTTGTTTTCGTAACAGAACAATCTATACAATTGTTTCCAAAGAATCAAAAATAATGTTTTTTTAATTGTTAGTGGTTAAACAAGTCAATAGCATCTGTTGTGACGATGTTTTTATATTATAAAATTGTCGAAAAATCTAATTGCGTTTTCTATAAACAAACAGAATACATTTTACAGAAAATACTGATTATTTTGCAATCAGTCTTCTATAATAAGGTTCTGATGACAGAAAAGCTTATGTACTCACTTCTAAAATTTCTTCTACGTTAGGAATATCCGCCATTTTGACAGAAAAAGGAAGCGAAAGCCCTTCGTTGTTATGGTTTGTTACGATTTGTCACTCATATGATAGAGCAAAGAGACAACGAATGAGAGACACTTATCCAGTGAATGAAGGTCCGTGATTTTCCAGCCTTAGCATGCAACTTTGTAAGCTGAGACGTGAATTATTTTATTATTATTTCCTCGAACCATTTAATATTTTCAGTTACCTTTATTATAGACTGGAGTTTCGCTTTCTGCTTTCCATATGATGATGTGATAGCATGGACGATAGCGGCGTTTGCGCACAACCCTGCACGTGAAAGTGTGTGTTCATGCCCCTGTGCACATGTAAAGAATAAAACGTGCAAATCGCTTGACACGTTTTCGTTTCGTTGCCTTATATGCAGTTCTCGAACTGAAAAAAAGAAAATGTGAAGAGTTTTTGTTGTCCAAAAATTCGTAAAGAAAAGACTTACACGAAGAACGTTCGTTGTCCCAAAATTAATGCATGCAAAGAAATAGGCGAGCAGTGTTGTCCCAAAATTAGTGCAAGAAAAGAATAGGCGAAGATAGCTAAGCCCGAGATAACCTTACCTCTTCTTTGTAACTAAGGCTCTCAGAATATGTTTCCAAGACCAAACGATTTTTTTGTTGCGAACAGAACAATGGCCTGACAGTTTTGGTCTCTAGCTTAATTGCTTCGACATAAATCTACCTTAAAATACTCTTAAAATGTTGTCTGCCACAAAAGGAATCCTCTGCGTACGGTCAGAATTCTCAAAAGCATGTAGAACTGTTCCTTGAAAAGGTATTTTGCATTTTATATAATTATATAACATGAAAATGGAAGGTTGCCCCAGAAGTAGTGTTGTATAGACATTCTGTCGCCAGATGTAGCTCAGCAGATGATACAGTCTCATTTATTCGCCATCGCTGTCCACATGGAGAGGTGGAATCATTACCAGAGAAAGAACCCCCACCTCGCATAGGTTCGGAACTGTGGATGCGTTTTGCTTCCTCGCCCATCCTACTTTTTTGAGTTTTTTTTAGTGTCGTGGTCTTGTCCTTTGTTTCATTGTAAATACCACGAGTATGTTTTTCTTACTTGTTTAGTCTTCTTGCTGGTCCAACAGGTAGCGCTAACAACTCCTCATAACTGACTTACTAATCACATAAGACGTCTCTGAGACTTCATGACATCGTCTGGTTTTTGCTTCGCTCAAGGCTATTCTTAACCGGACAAAGCGCCGAATCTTCCATCTTCTGAAGTACTCCAAAGTCCCATTGTACTGGCAAACAAGTTTTGTCTGAGCTCAGCACGTTGAACAAAGTCCTGATGTCTCGAACGTTCGCTCCCAGACCATTTGTATCCAGTGACTAACCAAAGTTGGTCAAAGGTTCGGCGTCTTTTGCCTGGTGAAAAAGAGCTTTTAGCTAACAGAGTTTATTTCTAAAACATGCTCAAAAAGCAGAATCTACAAAATTTTTTGTTGTAGTTTATTTCAGTTGCTAACAGTCTACGAAGGCTTTGCATTAACTACTCAAAGTCTGTGTCTGTGTCTGTGCATTGTTTCCACATTCTAGCGTCAACACGAGTCTTGCTTCCCTTGCGTTTCTTTGGTCTATGCTTGGCCCTATCTCAAGCTTTCTTCAGTTTTCGTGGAGGTGCACGATCATCAAATTCAAAATAATGTGTTAAAACTTGCAAACAAAAACAAATCATAAGTCCCTCACCCAAACTCTTTCTGGCACTGTTTATTTATCTATCCTTTTGTCTGCTTGTGTTTATCTGTCTGTCCGAAATAAGCTTCAATGCTCCGAGTAAGTGGAATAATGACGCGGTTATTTTTTTGCTGTGCATTGTATTTCATTTTATTTTCACTGTATTATCAGAATCAAGGAAACGTATGCATCGAGGATTAAAAGATTTGGGGATTTTTTTTCTCTCTGTAGAAGTGCGTGTGTATGTTTAATGTTTGGTCCGAGTAGGACAATGATGGTGGCAGGAACTGACCGCGCTAGTAATGTTAACTTTCAATGAGTCCATTGGAAAATACTTATAGATGTTCATTGACAACTGTTCCAAACCAAGTGTTTACAAAATATGGCTGAACATCTGAATATGGTTGCCCTTTCTTGCAGGCGCCAACTCAGCTTCAGGTTGTCCTTGATGGAGTTAGCATGCCCTTCGCAGAGTACACCAAGCAGTTCACTCGAAGGTTTTACCCCGAGTACAGAGAACAATCTATTGTTATTCCGCCCCTCACTTTCTACGAACGAAAGACAACTGTGAAGAATTTAAAGGATACTGGAACTTTAGACGAGCGGAAAAAGTCTGTACTGGAAAATGTAAGTAAGAAAGTTTGAAACTGTAAATATGAAAGATGTGTAAACCATTAAAAAAAAATTTTTATGTCGTTGGGGGTGAGGGGTTTAAGACTATATATTTCTCGGAGCTTAGTCTGACACATTATGTAGGTACTCGTGTTCTAAAAGCGATTTATTTGCCCCCAAAATGAAACGGCTGACTTGGGGGACAGAGCTCTTCAGATTTTAACTTTTTTTAGAAGCTTTTACGAGGTTTAAAAAAAAATCGAATTCACTCGACAGACTGGTAAGTAAATCTTCTCCAGATCAAAATGTAATGGGCAACAGTCACAGACACTGCAGTCTACCTTGTATTATTATTGATTCTCTGTTATTAAGTGGGTGGATTTGAGTTAATTCTTCCACGTGTATTATTGTTAATAAGATGTAAACACATTTCAAATGTGCCTTTATCTAAGATAAACATTTGTAATTTTTTTATTTGGTGGTTAATTTTTTTATTTTATACTTACAAGTGACTGCTGATAATGACTTTACCCTTAAAAGTGTAACATAATAATTTAATACATATTTATCAACTATCTTTAGGATTTCGTAAATGAGTACAAACTAACTCCGAGTTTCGAAGAGAACATTGAGCAACAGCACATTGTGACCTGGTCTGTTTTCTTTTACTGAGGATTGCATCTTTTTTCTTCGAACTCAGCTTATGCAGACGGCGGTATTTTTAGAAACACTTCCCTTTAATCACTTCCACTTTTCTCGACAAATCCAGGTGTGCTTAAGAGAAAAATATTAATATAAAATCTCTCGTGCCTCTTTGACATAAGATACCACCGGATTATGGTTTGTGATACTTTGTGCTCTATTTTCAGCGATTTAAGACACTTTCCTTTCTACTAGCTGTGGGCACATAGGCTTCAGGATTAACGATGCTGACACACGTTTACCTGGCGCTACATACAGACATAACTATGGATACTATCCGGTGCAATCGAGAACACAGCTGCGGACATATTTTTTGCAATGTATGAGATTTACAAAGCGATACTGGTTTTAATCCAATAGGAAACTATGTTGAAAATCTTTTGATGACCATCGGGACACCATTTTTAAATCGTATCCTGTCACGTGTTTGCAGGTCAGAGTTCAAGAACGTCCCGATAGCATTCTGCGAGGGGCAGAGGCCGAACACCGTGTAATGAAGCGACTGAAAGATCTGGCTGATAGGGAAGGCTGGAAGGTGGCCATTATTTGTTCAGCCAAGTTTGAAAATTACCTGAACAAACTCGATAAAAGTAAGTCTGCAATGGCTGCTGATCGGTGTTTTTATCGCTATCAAAAATATTGATGAGCGTTCTGTAATGTGAGTCTCTGCGGTTTGTTCACTGATCTCTTTCAGTTTTGTACTTTTGTACGTGTGTAGGTTCTACGTTGTGCACCCTGTATAGGTATTATTTTGTGTTCAAATATAGGCATCACTTTATGTACCTGTGTAAAGTCCACGTCATGTATCTGTTGATACCACTTTGTGTACATATATGTAGGTGTCACTTATTGTACCTATGTTGTACCTGTGTTGTAGATGCCATTTATTTCTTACTGTGCAGGTGCGAATGACGTGAAGAGATCGCTGAACCGAGGCGAACACGACATTATTCTTGTTCATCCGCTGTACGGAGTCATCATCATCTGTGTGAAGTCCGTGGGAAGTAACTTTGCAGGTGCATACTTTTGACACCTGTATTCGTGTCTGTACGACAGGAACGCTGAACTAAAGATACGTGCGTTTCTGTTGGTCTTAACACTAATCTTTGCATGGGCTATTCTGGTCAATTATAACCCTCGACATATTTTAACCTTTTGGTTTCATTGTCTTAACCAATGTGCCAATGTGACCCCTCTGCCTTTACTGGCTAATTCTGTTAGTGTGTATTGATGAGATTTTGGTGATTTACCTTCTGCTTTTTCGGTGTAATGTCCTTTCCGCCATCACACTCCTTAATCCTCAGGTGTTTGTTCCGCTAAATCTGAACCCGCACGCTGGATGTTTCATTTCGTCAGATCTGACTCCTGAAGAGGTCTTGCTTGGAGAGCGAGAGCGGCGCGTGCAAGAAGTGCTGGTCAAGGCCGTGATCCAGATGAAGAAGGAAGTGACGAATGCCAGCCACGTGCTCTCTGACCTGTCCCCTTCAATCAATGTCGTCTTGGCCCTCCCCTGCCTCCACCGACAGTTGCTGACTTCCGTGTTACAGAATGACCCGGATTTAAAGCAGGTAAGATAGATGGACTTACTACCGCTTCAGAACGACCTGGATTTTAGGCAGGTGAGGTGTGCGAACTTGGGTTCGTAGTCAGGCACACTTACCGAGCCTGTTACCTCACCTGGTCTAGGTAAATCTGGTACATGAAGATATCGGCCAAAGCCTCTTGTTCACAGTCTCTGTGTAGGACTCCCCAAATCGTTTTAACAGCCTGTGATAAAAAGAGGAACAGGGGTCAGAATACTGGTAGAGGCTAGTAAGAAAGGATGACGCTGTTCATCGCTTGAATAGAGTTGCAGGTGCAGGTGCTTGGAGTGCCAATGATGTTTCATTATTAAAGAAAAAGACAGAAAGAGAGAGAGAGAGAGAGACGGAAGCATAGAATGTATTTTTATATCTTTACTTAGTCCATATCGCATCTGTTTCAGAAACTAGAGAGCATAGTTCTGATGGACTATTCGGCAGCATGCTTGTGTTTGGAAGAGTTGCCACCCTTCGGAAGCAAAATGACTGCCCGGCTTTCGTCGGATAATACGGAGACTGCTGGACTTTCGTCGGACGATGGGAAAGTATGCGCAGTCACGCAGACTTCTGTACTCCAGAGGAAGGAGGCAGCGGACACTGGGGAGTCGTATAAAGGAGGGACCAGCCCTGCTCTTTCTCTGTGGTTCAAGGGCTGGGGCCAGAAACAGAAGCAGTCGTCAAACGCCGACACCGGGCTCGCAGAAGATCAGTACCTAGAGATTGTTGGCCGGTAATCACGTGTCCCGTGCTTCTGCTTCTTTATCCGTGGCTGTATTAAACGGTGTGTGTGTGTGTGTGTGTGTGTGTGTGTGTGTGTGTGTGTGTGTGTGCGTGTGTGTGTGTGTGTGTGCGTGCGTGCGTGCGTGCGTGCGTGCGTGCTTGTATTCATACTAGTATTTCCTCTTTCAGATATTGTTGCCTTTATTCCACTGTCGAAATCCCAAGCCGAAGCAAAAGCGAAGGTCGGATGGAGGTCAGGGTCATGCCGGAAGCTGTAGCTGAGGTCAACGCCCGCTTTCGGGCTTTGATTCTGCAGAAATTTCAAACTGACCTACTCTTGAGCCCCTCCCGCCGCGTGTACATGTACGGCGTCATGGGCTCCGGCAAGTCCGTCATGCTGACGCTCAGGGCCCGCGACTGGCTGACGCAAGGCTTTAACGTCGTCATCATAAACGTCAGCTATGACGTGGAAGGCAGTCCAATAGGACACGCCCTCCTCCAGGCCGTGAATGAAAGGCTTGATTGCAGTACTACCACTAAGGTGAGCTTTCCATTTTGCTGTATAAGTTTAAAAACGATATTTAAAATATTTGGTGTCGGGTATGTGTTATGCTTCATGACCTAAATTGATTTGTCTAAGACCCCCTCGTTAAGTTTTGTCTTAACTGAATGCAGAGCAACGACATTTTCATGGCGTCGTTCACTGTATTAATGAAAAGTGCAATTCAGATAACAATTTTATTCCCATAAAAATTAAAAGCACTTAATAACTAAATATTTTTTGAAAGAAAATTGATTATCTGGGAAGATAATTACTCACACCCCATCACAACCCACTCAAAAACTTCAGTCAGTTGCTGTCACACATATTTCATCTCAAGCATACTGATTAATTCATATTGCATTATCACTGTTTAGGTAATCCCGATATATATATATATAGTTTTAGTATCGTGTATTCATCTATGTATTTTGGAATGTTGTCGTTTAATTATTATATGATGGCTAAAAATGCCCCCCCCCAGCGCTTATAGCCATTAAATAAAAATGTTTCAAATGTTTCTCTGCGATTGCTAATGGTTTTGCTTCATGAATCTGATTAGTGTCCTTTAGCCGACAGTTGTCGGGAATGTCCAGAATTTTACTTTTGTCTATAACAGGCAATCATAGTGAACGTCCGGTTGTCAACGTTTGACCCACAGACGTTCCTTGACACGCTGACACGCTTGTGTCCTGAGACAGAAAGAGAGACCACCCATTTTTGTGTTGATGAGGTTTATGCCAACTATCAGCCGATCTTTGAATGTCTGAAAGAAAACTTTTCCCAGTCCGAGATCTGGGCTGCTGGTATGTATCTGGCACCGAGATAAGTAGGAATTCTTACACATCTTTAACTCGAAACCTGAAATACTAAGGCAGCTTGCATGTCCTTCTCTGGACATCTTTACAACTAGGTCTGTACACACCTGTCTCTAAACACACACAAGCTCAAGAATACATACCAGGTCAACTTCGAAAGTATATATGCTTGACATTTACAGAGCTACTTATGTACCTGTATCTTGACATTTGTAAGACCCCTCGTATACAGCCTGCACCAGGATGGTCTTGGCTTTCAGGGCTGGACGGAGACAACGCGCCTTCTGGCTTTGACCAGGTGGCGATGATGAAAGTCCTGCGCTGTCCGCCGACCGTTCAACGAGTGCTTAAGTTCATGGAGTATTCCAAGGACAGGTAAGGTAACCACATAAGGTGCCATTGTTTCCCTTTGCCAAGCGTAGATACTGTTTGCATTCATGTTATGAAGATGTGGGCTTGTGCAAAGTGATGAGGGATGCAGATTGTGTGGATTGAGAAGAGGATCTGAGATGTAACTACCACTCCTTCTCTTATTCGTCTTTCCACAGACCGCGGAAAATTATTCACACATCAAAGATGAGTCATTTTACTTATGTGAGAAGATTCTGTTTTTTCCCCCAGAACTCATCACTACACCACCTGCGGAGCAAAGGAGGGCTTGCCAGCCGAGGGACCAGTACCAAAGTTTATTTTCCACGAGAAACACGCCTCCTCCACAGGAGTCATCTCCCCTCTGCAGTGCAAGGTCTGTGCGATGGAAGCCCTGACGTTCTTACAACAGAAGCTGGGCATCGCTCCGGCTTGCAGCACAGATTCTACGGCGGATCCAGACAGCAGCGATGCCGCCTCACTTGCGACAGAACCAGGCGCGTCAGCGATGGAGCTTGCGACAAGCGGGCCGGCGAGTCTCAGCATCCGGGACATCGTCATTCTGTGCAAAGACTCGAAGAACGAGGACATCTACTTACTAGTTGATGACGTTTACAAGCTGGACACCAGTCGCTATGAGAGGTTCAATAACACTCTGGACCAGAGCGTGTTCGTCGGCACCCTGAGAGAAGCCGGATACCCAGTGCGGACTGTTCGCTCCTCCAGTTCCGGAGAGCTCGCCGAGAGCGACGCGAACGCCATCACCGCTTCCTGGGTCAACCCGGCGTCGGGGCTAGAGTGGGCGGTGGTGCTGTACATGCCTGGAGACCCTGCACGAGGTTCAGAAGACGATGGATCGTCAGGAAACGGGGTCATGGCCACGAGTGGAGGTTGTGAGGAAGGTGAAGGGGATGAGGATCAATTGGACTCTGACCTCCGTGAAACGCGCCGGCGTATGACGAAAAGAGACTGTGAGTACCTGTTCTGGTCCGCCAGCAGGTGTACCGCCCAGCTCATCGTCATGGTCCCATAACCACTTTCATAGGGTTGATGACAAAGCCTTATCGTGACCCTTGAGTCAGGCGCACAACCTTGGTGCTAGTTGGATTATCAAATCATAACAGTCGGCTAGATCATGGAAGTCAGCAGAAATCTGCTTTAGCCGTACGCCAAGCGGTAAAGTTTCGACGAGCCATTTGAAAGCGAATATCTGCAACTACAGCAAGTTGATAAGGGACCGCACCAAAATTTAAATGTCGACACTATACTTTCAATAAGTCGGTCGCATTATTAATTTATTGTTTCCTTCTTTCTGGCAATAGTTATTGACCTTTATCCTCAACTCGATTTAGAGCCACTGGACCAAATACACAACAAACCATGAGGTTTGAGATTTTCCACCTTCGTCAGCACGACAGCTTGCATCGTCTTAACTTCATTTTTGCATTAACGGCGAAACCGGAAACAAAAATATTTGTATCTATGGGTTAAGGCGTTAAATTCGTCTGCCAGCAGTGCATTCTATAGAGCATATAAGCTTAACTGCTTATAGCATCACATTAACTGCTGTGTTGGCGAGCACCGAGAGCTGTGTTGTGATTTCCCCCTCCTCTTCCCTCCTGTTATGGCCCCTGAATATGAGACGCAGAATTCGCATGACCAACGTTTTTGGCGACCCGTATCGTCTGCAACTGAACCGGTTGCTTAGTTACACAATTTATACAAAACAATTGTTAGCTTCATGGACTATTACAGAGAGAGCATTCTCCAGACATGTCTTTCGCGCAAAGGGCTTTGTATGACAAAGAGAGGCAATCATTGTTGACGTCATTATTTCTGTAGACTATATTTATTATGATATTGAGGTTAAACGTCCCTTTATGAATCTTGACGTCATTTCATATACTGGTTGACGTCATGTTAGACTATATTTAGTATTTTTGATGTAATCTCAGAATATTCAATATTTTTGACGTAATCTCTTAGTATAGTACTTTCTTGACGTCATCTCAGAGACTATATTATTTAATATATGTATATATATAGTATTATTTGACATTGTCTCAAAGACTTCAATATTCTTTGGACAATATTCCACATCAGTGTATAAACATTTATGACGGGCAATATTTTATAGAGGCAGCGATGCTTAATATACACACTAAACCTTATACATTCTTGACTGCATTTTGTTACTCCTAACAACTCAGAAATGTTGGGGGTGAGCAACACATGACACTAGAGAAGAAAAAGGATAAAAATTGGACAAAGAACACCCAGACTCTGTGTGTGTGTGTGTGTGTGTGTGTGTGTGTGTGTGGTGCGCGCGTGAACCTACCTGCAAGTGCATGTAATGTTACTTTTTTTCATTGTCTCAGACCCACGCTACGCCCATGACGGAGAGAAGGATGCATACAAATATTAACTAACTTACAAGGTGCAACCTATTTACGCCTAAAGTCCTCTATCCATACCTCTATCCGAGGTGCCATTGGCTTTAGTTTATACTTCATACCTTCCAGCTCTGTATCTGTACTCTCTGTGCAGACTTATCTCTTCTGTTCATACCTAAGGCTGATCAAACCCGAAAAAATATACTCCAACGCTACATTAGACAGTCCAGCGCTGCATTAGAGTTTCTCTGTTCATTATCTTGCATATCATGGTATTCTGTGACTAGTTATCGCCAGTAGTAGGATGCTTCTATTTTTTGTGGCCTCGTTTTTTTTCCTGCACATACATTCAAATGTGATAAGGCCTATTTATTAGGCACATTCGAATAAGTCTAAACTCGATGCATTTTATTTTATGGTTTCATCATTTTTATCATTCATTGTGATATTTTGCACGCCGTAGATGAAGGCAATTTTGTCGATGATTAATATTTGCCTCGCAGCAATTGGCTTATGTTTATTTGCGTCCAATATTGTGATTTGTATTTTAGTGAACATTTTTTTAAAAGTTGACTGAACATCTTCTTGATAAAATAATATTTTACCTCGTGTATTCGGAGTATTTTGTTGTATATGACTCTGTGTGTGTGTGTGTGTGTGTGCGTGCGTGCGTGCGTGCGCGTGTGTGTGTGTGTGTGTGTGTGTGTGTGTGTGTGTGTGTTACAAATTCGCCCTGATATAACCTTCTGATCCGAGGAATGAAAAATCGGTTGTGTCAACTCGTTGGTAGGTGGACTCGCTCTACGTCTCCATACAAAAAAGAACAGCATCAAAGACGGTAAGGCTCGCAGGCAGCTTCGTCTCAGTCTTTATCGATGACGTGCATCCTTGTGCAGCACGTGAGGTGCACTTCACACTGCTTGACGCTCCAGAGTGCGCGCTCTCTTAATCAGCAGTCCTTCAAATAATTTATGACCTCCAGCACTTTGTTTGACTGTCTTTGTGTATCATACAACTTTCATCACATCCTCTTGCTCATAACCAGGTGGGGTGCTGGCATGTCTCTCGTCCTAACATGAAAAGCTGACGTGACAACGATCGTTGACGGTGTCCAGATACAGGTGTGTAGACACCTAGATACACAGTGTCAAGAATAAGCTGCATGTTCGTCTGCACGTACTGAATAAAGTGAAGCTACAGAATAACAAAGAGACATTACATATATAATATGTGATTTATAATGTTATTTATAAACATCAGAGTTTTGTTACAAATTTATTTCTAACACGCGTAGTGGATGTGTTAAAATGTTAGCAGAGTTCAATTGCTTTCAAGACTTACTACACTGCATGAGGATTCAAAACTGTCACCACATTGAAAACATACGAAGTGTGTAGTTAATCTGTATTTTATGACAATTTCAAAACTTCTTGTTGTAATGTCTTCGGAAACGTAACACCTACTCCTCCTATTTTAGGAATCTTTGGAATTATATCTTTGAAATAATATAAGAACATGACTTAAGATTAATTTATTTTTTATACAGAAGAGAGGTAAGAATCTTAAATGCAAAACTTAAAGTGAGAAATTTTTAGTTATTGTTACCCAATTAACATAAGATGGGAAAGTTTTAGTCCATCGCTACTCTAGGCACTCTCCAAGTTCCTGTTTATTTATTTATTTATTTATTGTTGACACAAGCATTAGCAGCCATGTGACGAGTTGTACTTTTGTGGTTTGTTTTACTGTGGACACTCAAGTGTGAGAAGACCTATCGATCACGTAGCTCAGTTCAACCATAATGTTTTCCATTTTATGGTTAGTGTGATATTTCCGTGTTGTGTATGATTTTTGACGTACGCGCGCGCACGTGTGTGTGTGTGTGTGTGTCCCCGAGATAAAATGTGCAGTTATAAGCAGCAACATGTCTGTACGTGGTTGTCTTCACCTCGTCTCCTTCCCTCTCGCCATCTTTCCCTGTTGGACACGATGCAGCAGACCTTCGGCAGCTGTTACTGTAACGCGAGTTCATCTCCTAGTAACCCGCATGTTTTATCTCGCTCTCTTCTTGTTTTCTCTGTCATCAAGAACGGTTCGGTGGCGCAAAGGTTAGCGCCTGTTAACAATGCAGTAAGGCTTGGTTGTTTTGGGTTCAAACCCCGTCACTGGCAAACTTTTTTTTCCTGCATACGCCACCTGTTTACAGGGACGGTTACTTTGTCGTGATATAACCTGGCTCGGCGTAAAACACCAACTCCTCCCACTACCTTCTCTATCATCAACGGGATTGGGTACTTTTGCCCACGGTTACACAGTTCTTTTTCCTCCTGACTCGGTTAATTTCATTATGTGAGCTTGAACATAATATAGTAGGCCATAAAAACAAATAAATAAATAACATGTTGTACTTCCAAATAGTTGCGATGAGGCTGAGCGGTAGTCTCAGGCCACGTGATCACTGTAGCCAAACAGTCAAGCGAGACGACGACGTAACTTGGTTGGCACGCGCTGACTCAGACCGTCACAACACTTGATCTAACACGTAATGTATTTACAGCGGACGTTGCAAATCACCATGAGAAAATAATGCAATTAATCTTTGGGGATAAACGCTTAGAAGTTCTGACGAGAACCAAGAAAGACCGCACTTGGACTAACCTCGGCTACTATCAGGCTGTGGATGGAAAAACTAGAAGAGTCCACTCAGATTTAACTTGGCTACCTCAGGACTGAAGTTGCGATACAAATCGACCGTAAGCTGGTTGTCTGCACAGAACTGTTCTCAAGAATGTGTGTGTGTGTGTGTGTGTGTGTGTGTGTGTGTGTGTGTGTGTGTGTGTGTGTTTACATCCTAGTCTGGTTTTAACGCAGAGACTAGTTTGACAGCTCGGTGCAGTCAGCATTGGATGTAGTATGTTGTGATGGTGATGGCACAACAAAACACTTCTCTTTCATATTTTACCGACACAATTTTGTAAGGTAAGCAAAGACGAATCTTTCTAGATTAATTTCTTTTCTGGCTTGAAGGTCATCACCATATCCCCGACAAAAACAAAACAAAACAAAACAAATATGCTAGTGAGTATTCTGTGTGGTAGGCGTATGATCTCGCGAGAACTCGTCATTAGTAGGCGTGTGATCTCGTGAGAGCTCGATGAACCGTTGCTGCTCGACAGTGGGAGATTTGTCTACTGTGCGTGTTGGGGGTAGGGGGCTGCTCTTTCAAACTCTTGAATAATAGGAAGGGGTAGATCGCAAAATGTGCAACCTGATCCCACCATTTTGTTCCCAGACTACGGGTCGCGAGAATTTGCCATCAGGCAGAAACAAAAGGCAACTCGCAACCTCAAGAGAACGAATACATCGTAAAGCACCTTGTGGCAATTGTTGGTAGTAATTCTGCGCTACACACGTCAGCCAAACGTGGCAAAGCTTGGGGAACTTCGTTAGGAGTGCGACCGTAGCGAGGTCAGTCAACGTCACGCGAGGTAAGCGAGTTACTATTTCTTACTCACGTAACGTACCCTCAACACCATCCGCGAACATTTTTCTTATGCTTGTGTGTATGATCATAAAATATATCAACTGTTTTTTTTTTGAAAAACTTTTTTTATCCACTTGGATATCGTGAAGCATACGAAGCCGAGGCATTTGATAAGCAGCGTCGATCTCGCACTGAAAGAAAGGTGTCGCAGTACTAAGAAAGAACCGCACAGAAGTGGTTAAGGGAGTGCCATTAAAAAAAAAATCCTGCCTGTTAAGTGTTCACGACATTCAGACTGTGAACAATAGTCGTCTCCCATTTTAAGTACTTGTTCCGTGTCTCTGAAGCATCGATTGCAATTATCGAGGCCAAGCATTAAGACCTCCATAACCGGTATGGCCGAGCACAGGAAGTCAATGGCGACACAATCTATCAAGTGCCTGACGCCAGGACAGTGCAGGATCTGCTAAGGCACGAAAACACAATCAGGGTAGGCCGGTCGAGTGAAGCGAATGTGCAGGGGGGGCACTGCATGCGCGGGCGCTGTAGCTTTATACCCGATACCCAAGCCGAGGACGAAGGTGGGTGAAGGGCTCAGAATCCATTCTTGTGGATTCCAAAGGACATTTGTCTTCGGACAAAACTCCGGGTTAACAAAGTAAGTACTGCGTAACGAATCCAGAATAATAACCATTGTAATGAGCTAACGTTACTTCGCGAGGGATTGTCATGACTTTTTAACTTCTTTAGTCTGGCGTAAGATGCGAGACTTTTTCAGGCTGTTTTCTTTCTTTCTCTCCCCGTTACATTCCGTTAAAAATCGGAAGATAAAAACATTTGGCATCATTGTTAGCCAGCTTTTACCTTATGTTACAGTAATTCAGATGATAATCAAGAGGTAGCTAAGGTGGCAATCACACGATGGCCCATGTGCAAGACTAATAGACTTGTAGACTGTCAGCACCTCGACCTCCACATGTTTCCATTCACAAGACAAAGCTGTGATCGTAGTCCATAAGTAACTATTTGGTGCAGTTAAAACTGCTTCCTAATGACTGCCCCTGAAGGTATGTCCGACTAAAGTTCACAGTTTTGTTCATCAGTCCACCCACCTAAACGCCAACTAATGGTCTATCTTCTAATAAAAAATCCGGACCAGTTAACCTCTATAGAATATAATGTAGCCTGTTACAGCTGCCGATGTTTGAATTTCAACGAAAACATTAACTTTTGACGTAGAATTTAAACTCTTTTAAGCTGACACCAAACTGTATGTCTTCTGAACTGACACAAAAGGTTGCGGACCGAGAACTATTAAATGTGTGATAACGTATTAAAAGCTCAGTAAGAAAAGGTAGGATAAGATGTTCTTGCTTACTTTTCGAACGTTAGCAATTTCTTTTCGTGATAAAAATGTTATCGCGAGTTACTAGTCTACTAGTCCTGTAGATATCGCAAGAGGACTTTATTTTGATAGTACACCATAAAATTCAACGATCACCATCTTTAATATTTTTCTTATGTTATAAAGGAATCGCCTTGTGTCTCTGAGCAGAAGAAGACAAGGGTATCTATCTTCTCGCCGATGAGACCCACGCTTTAATTCTCGTAACAACAAATGACAGGTTAGAATTTGGGAAGGACTAAAACAAACACACACACACACACACACACACACACACACACACACACACACACACACACACACAGAGAGAGAGAGAGAGAAGAACACATACAACATGTAATTGGGATATTATATACCTAAGAAATCTTATTATCAAAGTAATTAATATTCAGCATTTTATATAATTTTCTGAGTTGCTTATTTCTGGTAGATGAATGTCACGAAACAAAATTTTGTGCATTTAACATAACAGTTAATAAATAACGTAAAACCCCCGCAATCACTATACATCCTCGCCTTAGGTATTCTTATAGACAGCCCTACAAATTTTCGTAAGTAAAGGGGATCACTTTCAGTTATGTTAACATCAGTTAATAACCTCTAATCTTCTGTTCCATACAATAGTATTGGCTAAACATTAAGAGAAAGAGAAGGGGAGCGATTATCTAGATTATACAGCACCGTTAGAATTGCTAGAACTCCTTAGGGGCCTATAATGATAATTATTCTCGTGCTTGTTCGAATATACAACAAATGAAAAGGGTTATTGCAAGATATTGAATGTTTTAATAATTTTAGGTTCTTTGGCATCATAAAACTATTTCTCTTTCTTGGCAAGATATTAGATAATTCACGAAAAGATTGAGACGCTTTGCAGTTTCACATACTATAATTATTTATTTGATATTGAAGACCAACAACAGTATTAATGCTATGAACAGAATAAGTATTAGTAACACAACAGTATTGTGAAAATAGTGCTATGTCATCTGCACAAAGGAGAATATAGTGCTCTCTATGGTCTGGTGATAGCTAGATCGAAGGCGACTTCCTTGACGATTTTCAACAAATGGTTTATTTCATAAACAGCGCAAATAATGCTGGTGAGAAAATTTCACCTTGCATCTTGTTACAAGCCACGAGGATATTCACACAAAGCTGTCAACTTACCTTGAAACCTAACCAGAGAGAAAGAGAGAGAGAGAGTGTGTGTGTATATCATGTGTAGATTGTGTTTTTGAAGTATCGAGACTGTTCCTACATATATTATGTCTTCTGACTAGTGGCCAGAGAGACAGCTTGGTCATGGACGTCGTACAATCGGGTGTTTGACAGAGTGAATCATGGGGAATCGAAACGGGACGCACTCAGCTGAAGTCTGGAGGCCTCATCGATCCCGAACTCAGTAACCATGGTGAGAGTAGACGAACTTATTGAAGTCATCACCTACAGTTTCTCGACTAAGGTTAGTCTACTTACATTCTACTTACATTTTATTTACAGTTTATCTAATTGCAGTTTACCGACTAACGTCAGACTACTTAATTTCCATTGTGAATTTCTGACACTGTTCAGCAACAACAAAAAGCAAAGTTATGTGACCTAATTCCGAGTAAAAAAAATCATCATCGTCGTCGTCGTCAGTAGCGCTGTCACCAGAGATTTTTATTTAAGAGAGTAAATGAAAAATGTGGACAACTTTTTTCAATTTGTCTCCTTAGCTTTCACTCATCTTTCTCTCTCTCTGTTATTCTCTTTCCCTTCTCTGAACGCCACAACGATCGACAAAAGGTTAATTTGGTTAATGACCTTTCAAAACCTTTGATCTCGTACTGCTACATGACTTGAACACCTGTTGACTTACCTGTACAGTAATACCGTGCTACGCGACAACGCAAGCAAACAAACGTTCCTTTCAACTCCTTTGCCTCTAAAAAATCCCTAAGCAAAAAGTTTTTACTACATATATTCACATACTCTGTTAAATATCCGGAATGTACCTTATCACACAGCCGAGGGGCATAAACGTCCTTATCTCTTAAGGTTCTTTTTAACAGGAAAAATGTCGATGAAAGTTTGACCTAGTTTGAGGAAGTTTTGTGTAAAGGCCACATAAAAATAAAACTGTGAAGATGCAAGGTATGCTAGAACTGGAAGAGACAGTAATGTTAAAGTAAGTTGTGCTAAAACTGAAACAGATAGTATAGTAAAAGTCAGATTTGACAGGCAGACAATGGTGAATATTCTGCCTTGACGTTCTTCTCTCTTTCTGAGGATTACAACTTGCAAATAATAATAATAATAATAATAATAATAATAATAATAATAATAATAATAATAATAATATACTCATCCATCGGCCAGATATTTTGACTCATTAAGCTGTTTTGATTTCATAAGTTTTGTAAGTTTGAAGCGCTAAATAATCCGAGTACGGTGTAAGATGCTAAACTTATTTCGTGCACAAGGGCACATTTTCTTTTATAGGAAGACTGGACCTGCTCTGTCAAACAGAAATCTGATGCCTTTTGTAAAACTTTGGGCTCAGCGGTTTGACACAGATATTAGGTACTTCTCCACACGCTCGTCACGTGACAGGTTTTCACGCCCCGCTTGGTTTGGCACATACGCGATCTTCTTCTGAAATATAAAGAGATCCAGAACATTGATAAGAATTGTGGCTCACGAGAGCTTGGTGTGGGATTGCCAGCTAGTCAGATATAATTACGTCTTTTTTTCCTCTCAGCTGACCCGTGAACACGCAAGGGTGAGAATTCCAATCATGTTCTGTAACACGACATTCATGTAGGCTCATACAAAAGAAATATAAAATAAAAGCTGACAGTCTGATCTGGTGCAGTAAGACTATAGCATTAATGCCTGCTGTGTATGTGTGTCTGGAACTGGAACAATATAATGGTGGCAAACTCCACAGTCTCATTTGAAATGCCTATGGTGTTCTGAGATGTCAGCAAGTCCTTAGATGCCAGTATGTCTTGAGACACCCTTGTGGTTAGGTAAAGGCCGTCTTTGTAGATATGAAAAAGACCCAGTTTTGTACCTATGAAGAGGATAAATTTGTTAAGGCGTCAGCTTTGACATGTAAAACTTTATCTTTATTATCATAAATCTGTTCTTGTAAATGAATACTTTTAGCGCACTTAATTTTACAACACGGGTTTCTTATTGACTGTTTGAAGAGAACGCATTTATTTATCCCCGTGGATAAGAATAAAGAAACTTATACACGTAAACATATCTTTTTGAAAATATGTTCTCATTTGGTAATACAAAGTGGTGGAGATGAATTATTACAGCCAAAGTTTGGTCTAATGTATGTTACAAACTTGAGAAGACATAAAATTTATCATTCCAATGTCCAAGTGAGCTAAAAAAGTGAAGGGGTAGATATTTCTAAAAATCGTGCTCATCTTCAGCAACAGAAAGTGTGGAGACTGGAGTGTTGAGACTTTTCTGGTTGAATAACATCTCGTTACGATGACGAGAATCGCAAGAACCAGTCCCTTGGACCTCGGACAGTTGCGCAGAACGCAGAGAAGACTGGCGGCTCTAATGCAGATCACGGATTTATGCGTTCACGTAAATGTTTTTCCCCCGTTCTGGTTTTTTTATGCTTCTAGACCAACCCATCTATCGAATAAAATGCATGGAATGTGAAAACTGGACGGATTGATTAAAACGCATGTTTGCTTGATACAAAGACGAATGTTTTCACTTAAAAAAATATTTGGTTTGATTTTGTGATTTTATGGTGCAAAGTATAGTCTTAAGTTTGCTCTGCTTATTTTTTTATTTAATTAGTTATTATAGATTTGTCAAAAATATACTCTGAATGTATGCCAGTGCAAACGTAAATATTGTCTAATTAGCTAGTAATTATTGACTAAGAAAATGTCTCAAGAAATGTGTAACCTATTTCATTAATTTCAATATCAAGGACAGTAGAACAGCAAGACGGTATAAGTATCTAGTAAATAATAAAACGATAACATTGATCGAACAATCGAGTTAGATAGAGCATTTCATTACATACCAGAAGTACATGAAAATTACATTTTTGCATTTTTGCTTTTTTTTGTTTTGATTTTTTTTATATATATTTTACATCTGTTTCTCGTACTGTACAGGAGCTTATGTGCTTTTTTGTCAAGATTTTACAGCTGCCTCTGCATAAGACTTGACTTCTCCCCATGATTTTGTTTAGCTGTCTCGAAGGGTGACTCTGAAGGTGGCCGCTCCCCTCTTGCACGTCCGGGCATGCTTAGTCCGCTAGTTACACTCAGTTCTGCAAACTCTTCCTCTATTTTTTTTTTTTAGTTGTGCATGGCGCTCCTGAGCTTTGTGGTGCTGTTTGTCACTGTTGCATGTTGGAGGAACTGCCCTTCATTATGTTTTCACGCTAGTCCACACCGCGAAATGTTATTCATTTTTTATATTTTTGATGAATCTTTAGTGTTGTGTGGCATGTTTGCGGCACAGTGAGTGAGCGCGTTGATTAAATTAACTAATTGATCGATTGATTGATTGATTGATTGATTGTAGAGACAGAAGAAATGGATAAGAAAGAAATAGTATAATTATTGTTCTCAACATGTCCTAAGTCTTACCCTGCCATGGTGTCGATTTATAGTGTGCCATATAATGCCTGTAAGATAAAGAAATGACAGGTTAGTTCAAGCAGAATGTTAATGCTGTAGCTCTACCCAGCCTTTCACCATGTTTTAATATCCCAACAGGGCAGGAGGAGACAACCGGGAGGCTACGCCTGCCCTCTTTGCGGCCATACTGGGGGTCGAGGTAAAGGGAAGAGACGCTGTCAGCACGTGTTTCCGGCAGGGGCAAATAACTCTTTCAGACGTCCTCCCCTCGCTCCCCATCCAACGATTTTGGATAATGACGACAATGACGGTATTGGTGGCTGTGAATACGACGATGACCCCATCAAGGTGTTGGGTGGCATGTTTGAGACGGCTATCGTTCGACGATTCGATGATGACGACCCGCGACTGTTTAAGCTACCACCTGTCTTCAGCGGACAGGACCCAGCCCAGTCTAAAGGAGGTAGAATCGTTCCTCTGGTCAGTGAAAGCACTTATCTCACGACCAATCGACGCTCGAGACATGAAGGGGGTGACCAGAGAGAAGTAGCTTATCCGGAAACTACCGACGGTGTCCGCTTCCCGCGCTTGTCGAGCCAACAGATCACGAAAGACGACAGGGGCAGACAAGCAGACCCTCGGCGACTTAACTCCGAACGCGTGGACCGGAGGGAGCAGCTTCTGCAACACGACTTCGACGAAAGGTCGGGGTCGGCGCTGTATCACGCTGACCTCGGAAGTTCAGGCCCACGGGGTAGAACGAGGCCATTCTTGGAGTCACGGGAACTGACAGACCCTCCTCCTCAACGTATGATCGTAAGCATCAAGAACCAGGCTGGAGAAGTGCTGCAGATTCGCTCAATGGACAACCACGACGATTTTGACGACGCCAAGGAAAACCGCCGAGCTGTCGGCAGGAAGATGAAAAAGCAAAGGGAGGGAAGAAGCGGAATCCGAAGCCCGTCCTCAAACATTTCAGGGGCGATAACATTTTCCAGGGAAGCGACCGTCAGTGAGGATGACTCTCCCGACCAGACATTTCTCTCTCGGCTGCGATCTGCCAGATGGTGCCAGTGCTCTGATCACGTTATTGTCAGCGCGCGTTGCCCGGAGTGCCGGAAAACGTCCGGCAATCACGAAAAATGGTGCGTGTGCCGGAACACCCTATGTTCCAACTGCGACAAACCCTTCAAAGGGAAGTACCAGCATTTAGAGAGGAAATCCTCGTTCGGAGCGATGCCGGGGATGTCGGGAATGCAAGCCAACGTGCCCGAATACTTTTCTTCGAGCATCCCTTCTGATGGTGCAGGATACTACTATTCCGGGTCAAAGACCATCGACCCATCCCGCTCAGCTGGTGCCGCGGAGGAAAATCCAGCCTCGAACAGAGTGCGATTTACCGAAGACGGGAAAACGGTGTCTCCCGAATGGCAAGATTCGGGATTCGAAGACTATGGAGAATCTAACAATCTTGCTTCAGCGCTGGAGACCGCATCGTACAGTCGCTTCTCCAAAATGAAAGTCGATCGAGCGGAGCAAGCCAACAACCTTACCTCAACCTCCATCGACGCCGACGTTCATAGACGTGCGTACGACCTTGCCCTCGCTAGCTCCCACACCAAACGGTTGCTGCAGCAGCATAAGCGTTCCCGAGGGAGCGACGTTGCGCCCAAGGGAGTGTACTTTTCTTACTTTCCCTTGCTGAAAACCAAGCGACCGCGCGCGTCCGAGGACGAAGGGGAGACAACCATCTTTCCGCAACTCTTTGGTGTGAGAGCAGACGAGAGGGAGGGGAAGAAATTGAAGGTCAAGAAAGGACTGAAGCACGTACTCGGTGACACGAAACTCGAGGATTTCTACCCTGGTGGTAAAGGATATCCCAAGACTTTGGCACCTCACTCGAAGAGAAACCTTTGATTTCCAAAGTGGAGGTAAAGAATATCATAAATTGTTGGAATGGCGTTAAAAATGGACAAATATCTCAAGAGGTTACTTTCCTATGTCTATGTTAGCGAACTTGCACTTACGCAGACGGTTGTGTTCGAGTCTGAAGAGAGGTTAGAAATAATTTTTTTTAACATCTCAAGTCTACCATTAAAGTTGCAATGTACACATTAAATAAGAAAATGTAGGACTCCTAAGAAATTAAGCTGCCTAAAATATTAAAGTGTCAATTGTATTAATGTACGAAAATGTTTTTACAGTGATAAAACTGTTAGTATGTTGTGTTTAGATGAATATTGTTGCCATTGAGCCGAGTGAGTTAAAAAAAAATTCTATTTGAGTAAGTTTATTTTTTCCTCTGTATTCTTGTCTTTTCATTTTTTTGCGCAAACGTACACACCCAGGGACACACGCAATAAAAAAAGAGAAAACAAAAGAATTAACAAGAATGTATTGAGAGAGGGTACAAGGGTCTGGTGTTGTCGTCATTGATAACAAAACGACGCAGTCTAGGAGAAGAAGAAATCTCGTGTCGAAAACTACACTCAGATTCTGCTGCAAAACGAGAACAGAACACATATCACCCCCACACGTACATATTATTTACTATATAACAGGTGCTGGTGGTGACGCACATATAAGGACATTTTCCTCACTTTGTTTCAGAGCAAACATCAATACACCGCATGAGCAAACAATCAGAGCAAACGGCATGTACTATCAGCCTTAAAATTATTTCTCGGGGGTCAACAATATTTTTGAATGAGTTCAATTATGCGTCACCACTTTACAAAAGTCACTGAAATAAATCGCAGATCAGTATGTCAAAGCAGCGTCTTACGATCTATGTCGAACTTTAGTTTGTTATCTGCATTTCCACGCTTCACGCAATCCGGTCTCTTCATAGACATCGTCCACATCGTGACGAACTGCCTTCATCAAAACTTGAGGTAGGGCGTCCGCAAGACTTGCACCGTCACATTCACACAGTGTCAGTTAAACGATGGAAGATGCTTGACCTCGGAGTCAACTTCCGGTCTCACAGTTTCAGTGCTGTGAGCTCATCACTTTATCAGAAGTTCGGAGGCTGGCCTGGGTGCGAGCCGGTGAAGAGAAACAGCATCCTTTTGACTGTCCCCAGGCTCGACAAACTTGGTTCCTAACATCGTCAAACACAGACCTGCAGCTTTAAATATTTGCGAACGTTGAAAACACAAAAAGAAACATTTAGCTGCTAAGACTACATGACAATGATAAAATGTTTGTGACTTAGTACCATCAAATTACTTCAATATTTCTAGACCAGACAATGGACAGCCGAGAGACCACTATAGCACACGAGCCTGTCCGATACCCGCAGCATACGTACACAGTTGACCCAGCTGTTGAATTGGTACCTGACCCCATAGAGGGTTAATCTAAAAAAAAGCAGCGAGGGATAGGAAATAGGCACCAGGCTCACAAAGATAAGTCTCTCACATCTCACTCTGTACCGACCTCACAAATATGTCCTTGATACCTCGCTCTCTACCGACCAAAAATCTCTAACACCTCATTCTCTACCACCCTCACAGAGATAAGTCTCTAACACCTAACTCCCTACTAATCTCTAACACCTCACTCTTTACCGACCTCACAAAGTCTCTAACACACCCTCTACCGACCGCAAGTTTACGGGATTAGCTTTGTCTTTACTATACTAGATGACGACACTGTTGATGACGACAGTGACACTGACTAAGATAACATTTTTGACATTTGACATTTATATTTGTTTATTTATAACACAAGAGGCAGTTATGGTAGCTGGTAGTGGGGGAGACGGGACGTGAGCTGACATGAGTTATTAACAATTCTATAATGAAATCGCCGTCCTGATAATTCTTGTCTTATGACTTTTGGCGGGAGGGAGTTGGGTAATAGTCATCACATAGTCTGATGACGTGATGTCATGACCCGTTGAACATATTTCCTGATGAGACGTTGAACACGTCACTAGCCCAGACTATATGTCCGAGGGAGTGAACGAAAGAAGAACCCGTCAGCTCTGTGTCCTCTATCACCTTTCCGCAAAAGCCCCTTCCCCTCTAACGACATTCCCCACTTTCCCCATTTGCTCCGTACGAACCTTCGACGTGGTAACTGGAGCGAAGGAAACTTTGGACGGCTGCTCCGGCTTCTTCTGAAGAGGAGGCGGAGGTTCTGCTTCCTTCGCAGTCTTTTTGCCTTTCTCCTTCCCACGTGACCAAGGCGGCACGTACTCGCTGTAGGAGTTATAGTTCTTGACTTTGTCGTACGTCCGGAGTTCTCTCTTTTTTGGCTCGTGCGGCTTACTGATGATCGGTTTGTAGTCGTTGGCACTTTGTACTGGCTCGTAAAACTTAACTTTTGGGTCGATCTGTATTTTAGTGTCGTATTTTCTTGGCTCATATTTTCGTACTTTGTAGTCTGCCATGGGAGGAAACTCATCAGAGGACGAAATGACGGGGACCCGTGAAGATGTTTTGAAGGGCCCTCAAAATATAAGTATCAAAATCTGGAAAAGAAGAGGAATAAAAGCACATTCCAGTTCGCAAGTAAACCCTAGCGCTTTTCGGAATAAATCAAGCAACTGCAACAAAATTAATTTTATCTTATGTATTATGTAGGTGAAATATAAATCCAACTAAATATCATATAACCATGACAGCACTAACAGTAATAATAACATCATCATCAAAACTTATGAAAATTGTTAATAAAAACAATACAGCTATAATACAGTTCATAACTGACGATAATAATTGATGTCTGTACCTATGTAGGACACAACACAACCACCTCGTTTTCTGTTACTTTTGAGACAGCAAGCAGGCGAAGTAGTAGCTGCTTTTCTGTTTAATGATAATGAGATCTCATATATTATAAAGTCTGAACTATGAGACTTCCCCCTCCCCCTATGTTACTGCAGCGATTTCGACTAGGAGCCAAACGGATTAGAAAAGGAGTAGATGGAGTGCTGTCTCTCATAATATCTCTCTTCAATCTCAGTCTTTTTCTCAATCTCTCATTCTCTCTCAGTTTCTTTCAATCGCTTTCTCAATCAAAATCTCTTTCATACTTTCTCAATATCTTCCAGTCTCTATTAATCTCTTTGTCAATCTCATTCTCTCTAAATTGGTCTCAATGTCTCTCTAATTGTCTCTATTAATCTCTTTGTTAATCTCTCATTCTCTCTCAATCTCTATCTCTCTCAATGTCTCTATTAATCTCTCGATCGCTCAATTCTCTTTCTCGATGTCTCTCTATGCGGGTACATAAGTGTAGTGATATATATATATATATATAATCCTTTCATCTCAATAGGAAAAAAAAGTTCAGCCATCAGGGAATTAAAAATGCACTAAAAGAGTCGTGAGAGATTAATGTTTGCCTGTGGCCTTCCCTAGGACAGTGCCAGGTGGAGTTGTATATCTAACACTCGAGATCTCACTTTGCCAAGAACACTGGTTACTAAAGCGCTGCCATGACGCCGCGTGTGATCAAACACATAGTCCCCATGCTGGCGATAACAAAAAAGGCCTTCACATGCAGTGAGCCGGGTAGACAACTATGAGACCGTTACCAGCCACCCGTGCAGAATTATCAGTCACACTCGTGGAGACTTGAGTTGGTCTTTTTTTTTCTTTTAGTAAGGCGCTGTCATCTGATAAACGTCAGGAGCACTTAATTAGTCACGTGACGTCCATGATCCCGAATAATCGTGTTTTCAAAACTCAGTGGCACACGTGCGCACGACTCTCACACATAAAACATACAAGCGCGCACGCACACGCACACACACACACACACACACACACACACACACACACACACACACACACACACACACACACACACAATAAGCAAAGCAAACAAAAAAAATTAGTCATGCAAAGATTTTCAATCAGTTATAGAGATAAAGTGACATACTATAGGTAGCCCTACCCAGTTGGCTGTGCACACTGCAAGGCCAGATTAGCTCTGTCTGGACACTGTATGCACCTACCCAACTCTGAAAGCAAAACCTATAAAGCTCAGAGTTTCAGTACCTCTGTCCTGCCTTGTGTTCCCCCAAGTGCCGCCATGTGTGTCATTCAGCTTGTGTGTCACTGTCAGTTCTTGACCGCTGTGTCATTGTCCGTCTAATGCGTTTTGTTTTATTTCTTCATCAACCAAACGGCCAGTCAGTTACCATGTATTACCAAGTAATATAACAGTATTGAGAAATATAACAAGACCGACTCTATAGACACCAGCGTTGTCTATCTCCCTCTTTCTTTTTTTTTCTCTCTCTCTCTCTCTCACACGTACACACGTTCTCTCTCATACTTACAAATACTGTTGTGGATATAGATTTAGCCCATACATAGCTGTACCACTGTTTGCCCGCTAATAATTATCTATGTCTTCTACATCTTTTAGCGACTGTACCTTGTAATACGATTATAGTTTACATCAGTTCTTTGTAATTATGCCCCTTGAAAAGTCAATCTGATGTAAAAAGGAAATCCGTTACATACAGCACTCTGATATACAGGCTACCCGCTTACCAGCTCATGGCCCCACCTGTCTGTAGCACCTGCTCTGCTGTCTTCAGAGTCTCAAACTGCGTCATGGCATTACGGTTCCCCATCCCACAGTCCAGCGCGCGCGCCACGTGGCTACAAAACAAAAGCTGACAGGTGTTGGGTGTTAAACATCACGTGATGTGAGTCGGTTCTGGAGGGAGTGGAGGCCCACCTCGCGGAGGCTTTGTTTCAGTGGTGCTATAGCAGCGGCACACAACAAACCGACAACGTGGTGCAGCATGTCAAGGGAGCTCAGCTCGAGTTTCGTCAGACCCTCCCCTCCCTCCCTGCTGGGCGTCAGATCTGTAATCAAACGTGACCTGAGAGGGGGGGAAAACGGTTACCTGCCAGTCCCCAGCTGTAATTGTTTCCATTAATAATTGCACAGGTGAGCAGTGGGGCTGATCTCACGCAGGGCGCGCAAGAAACCCTTGAAGGTGTGAGATAAGCGCAGCAAGAGACGAATTTTTTTTTTTTAGCGAGATGTGTGATGCCTGGTTTGACCAAGTCGATAAAGATTGCCTGTTTCGGGAGATAGCAAGCTGTTGTAGCGGTAAGACTTGGCTGTCTGTGCTGTATGTAGTTTGGCAAGATAGACTAGGATGTTTCGTGTGTAGTTTAGCAGAGGAACAATTTAGTTTAGCCAGATAAACATGTATTTAGCGAGACAGGCGAAGTCGTCTCTAGTTTGGTGAGACAGCCCTAAGGGCTGTTAACACCGACCGTAATGAAAGGCCTTAAATGATTTCAGAGACAAAGTTTTCGATGAAAATGAATTCAGTCGCAATTAGAAAAAATATTCACATAAAATATGGCCTTGTGTTCATCACGTTCTGATGGATGATGTGATATGAAATGGGAAAGAAAACTTGAATCGCACTGAGCACAGCAGGGGACGATGACATTGGGTACAGGCAGTGACTGAGGTAACGTGGAGGACAGGTGTGTGTGTGTGTGTGTGTGTTGCAGAGGGATGGGGGCATTGTAGCCACGGTAACACTGGACGGAGTCCTCTAGAGCCATTAGACTCGAACGCTATACATCTATCCCACCTCAGACCTTTTTTTTCACTGATTGTTGAATGTTAAATTGAAAAGATACGATTGTTTACTTTTCGACATTTAAACATGAAGGACTTGCGTATACTTTTATGTCTGTGTGTATATGCGTGTGTTGGTGTAGTAGTATATGTTTGTATATTAGGTGTGTATATGTATGAATGTGTTCATGTGTTGGGGTGCATGTGCTGGAGCGATTATTTGTGCCGATGTGTGTATACTTTTGTTTCTTGTATGTATGCGTGTATGGGTGCACGCGCGTGTATGCATGTGTGTGATGGTGTGGTGTTGTGAATGGTTCTTAAAATATATGATGACATTTCACAGCTGACTAATCCTGTCATTCGAACCATTTTGCAAACACTGCTGCCTAACATTAAACCAGTTCCACTCTACCATGGCAGCGCAGATTCAAAGCAGATTCAGAGGAAATTTTTTTTTTAAATTTTGGCGTACATCAATTATCAATGTCACAAAACAGAGTACCCATGCAGTTCAGCTATTAAAGATCAAAATTTGATACACAGGTAATGCTTCCATTGTGGACTAGGTGCGTTCTGGAAGATCAAGGCCAACAACCCTAGCTCTATAAGGTCTCTGCAAACCTCCCCAACCCAGACTTCAGGGAGCGCTACCATCAGATACACAGCACCGTGACTCTTCAGTGAGTGCTGCTTACATTCTTTTCTGCATAATGGGGTGTCATCTTGCGTCTGTGTTGCATGCTCCCTTGAGAAACTTGCAAGGAGAAAGGTGAGAGGTCACTCAGCCTCCCCCTAGTCGTGTCCCAGTAGGGTGTTAATATAAAGTAGGTGGTGACAAATGAATTCCACTCATTCCTTCCTTCCTTCCACACTATAGCAGTGGCAAGCTTATCCACTCAGATTTTTTCCGTTACCCTCCCTCCTACAGACCACACCAAGCGTGACTGTGTTTCGATAAAAACTGTAGATAGGACTTTAAAGGATCCGTCTGCGTGATGGAATGTTTTTTGAATCTTTACAACACCACTAGCTCAACCACTTGCATTCATACAACTAAGAAAGATACTATAAAAAATAAGGAAATACAATTCAGATAAAGAGACAAATCGTGTTAATAAATTATATACAGCTGTATGACAGCGTATAAAAATCATGCAAACTTATCTTTACAAACTCATCTGAAGTCGTGGTTGTAAGACCATAGACGTGTTTCCATTGTTGAATGTTGATTTGTTCACATTTTGCTCCTTCAGACACAGTCTAGACGACAAATATATTTTTTCTGCGCAATCTAGTCCACGAATATGGTTTTACAGAAGAGTTCAGTTCAGTTCACAGATATATTTTATGGCAAAGTCCAGCTCATAGGTATATTCTTATAGCACATTTCAATAAACACATCTTCTGAAAGACCTGTAACAATACAACTTTGGAAGGATGATAGCCTCAAGCGCCCAAGCAGATAAATACAAATACAAAATGAAATCAAACAGCAAGCTTTAATGTGCTCAAGAGATGTCCGCAGCTGCTCAGAAAAGTGAAGTTTTTACAAAGTCCTGTGGGTTTTAATATCAAAGTTAAACTTACCTTTTCCCTGCCCTATCTTGACCAGTCCTGTTAATCTGGTCTGTCTTTTAAGTGGGAAATTTATTGTTGCCTATATTCACAACGCTACCCCACACAGGTCCTTTCCGTCTTTCTCTCCTCTCTCTTTCTCATTGAGGGACAACCATCAAAAACACCGCACCGACAACGCATTTGCTGCGTTAGAGTAGAAGTGAAAACTGGTTTACTTCAACTTCTTTGTCCAGTCCTGCTAATCTGATCTGACTGGTCATTAACTGTGATAGACTTATCGCTACCCTTTCCCATTAAGCTATGCGTTGGCACCTCGGTTAGTATTTTCAATCGTTCTCTCCTCTCTTTTTCACCTTATGGAAGAACCATCAATTAAAGCCCCACTGACCATATGTCTGCTGCTTTAAGCAGAAAAGTGATTTTCTACAAGGACTCATTACAACTAATTGTGTTAGAACCCAAAGAATGGCTCATTAAAACTAAAACCTTTTCGAATATTTGCTCTATGTCTTTGATTAATAATAAGAATTACTTTTTGTCAAGAAAAAGTGCATCTGTTTCTCAGTTGCAGGCGTGCATCATTCACACACTGACACTTGCTCGCCTGTCAAATCTGAGCTGGACTTATGAAAAGGTGGAGTTTGAATCAGGCTTTACGGAGTGGCCACACGTCGATCTCACACTGATGCAGACACGAAATCTGCAACACCTTCCTCTGGTCTTATTTTGCTCTTTGGTCTAAAACTCCAGGTACAACAACTTATAGCATCTAGACCACCCTATTGGCTTGAACTCCACTCCCATCCTGAGAGTTTTTGCTGAGAGGTGGGCGTGGCGGTACAAGAGATTCTTCGAGACGCTAACAATACAAATCGTCGTTAAGATGTAAATCTCCGGTGTCCAGGTGCTGCTTTAAAACATTCCAACAGACAGCGCTGATCGATGTCCGGCCTGATGCACACCAGATAAAGTTTATTGAAAACTAAAGAAGTATATACGTCTTAATACGCATTTCCCAATTTCAAATATTCTGTCAATAGAGCATAACAACAAACTATCCGTTCAAACTGCATACAAACAGATGCGCTCTTAGATAATAAAAATGCAATTAAAAATAATCATTAAAATTTGACAGCTAAATTAAAGGTGATACACCTATTGAACCGAAATAATAAGAAAGTAAATAATTAAATAAGAAAGTTAAATATTTACGACCATGATTCACAACAGTAAGTACAAAACTATAGGTCGTCAAATATCCATCCCCAGTAGTGTCACCACTTAACAATGATGTTTGTTTGTTAAAGGCTTTAATACTCTTGTTAACTAAGAATGCGATCGTGACATTAACTAAGTTCCTTCAGGTTCAAAGCTTGTAAGTGTAAACAATATTGAGCATAAAACAATTATCATAACCATAAAGAAAAAGTCAGTGTTGTTCCTGAACTCAGCTGCAGTGCTTCCTGTGCATAAGAGCGGAACTTCTTCCAACAAAGGAAAGAAGAGAGAAAGATGAGGCTGGCATGTGGTCCCATCCATCCTAGGGCTCCGCCCCGACCATCCCCTTCCACTTCCACCCCTCCTCCGCCCCTTTCTTCTTCACACACACACACACACACACACACACACACACACACACACACACACACACACACACACACACACACTCTCTTTTATTCTATCTATATCACACTCTCACATTGTGTACTACTCGCATTTAAACACAAAGAAACAAATGCACACATACAAAACAATCACACATGTAAAAGCAAACACGCACACAAACACACAAGTTCAGTCTCACATAACACACCGGTGACCTCGAGGCACTGAGGTTCATGCGTCAACAAGTGGAAAACCGCCTGGCACTGAGATTCATGCGAGTGACTCCGAGATGTTTGAGGGGCGTGTTGTTGAGAGTCACTCCAGGAAGGTCAAGGACGTCCGAGAAGGCCACCTGCTCCTCGATTTCGGACTGGACGTCGTCAAGGAGCGCGCGGTGTTGCTGACAGCTTCTGCTGAGGCGCAGCTGGTGGATGTCGTGTCGCAGGCTCAGCAGCTGACGAGCCAGGTGTTGATCCATGGAGCGCATCTCCGTCTAGTAACAACAGCAGCAACAACGACGACGACATTTAGCCGGGAGGGAACGTTATGGCTAGATGTTGTTGCGGATAGTGAAGAGGTTAATGACATTTACAGGACTAGTGCGGGGCAGCTACTTTTGTAATATCTGGGTAAAAATCATTGAAAGATCCTATTTCCCCAAGACTTGTGATGACCTCCCTTCTGTTCTCGAGATATATTTACACACATCAGTATGCATAGAATGAGGTAAACATCGCGAGAAGAAGAGGATGAGGAGATGGACGAAGAACGAAAAGGTAGAGAATGTGAGGGACAGACAGACAGACAGACAGACAGACAGACAGACAGATGTTCGCGGGCGAGCGCAGGTTGCTTTTTTCAGGGTCAAAGCCCTACAGAAAGGCTTTAACAACAACAGCAGCAGCAAGAACAGCATAGCAACAATATGTGGAAAATATAGGTAAGTAAGTAACAGTCGGATAAATATGGACTAATTCATATATAATGAGAGAGGGCAGAGAGAGAGAGAAAAAAAAAGAAAGACTGGGTAGAGAACATGAACATTGAAAAGAGAGAATCACAAACACAAAATATCAAACGAAACAAAACCAAAGCAAAACAATCAAACAAGATCAGGAAGGTCATCCCGACAGTTCAAACACTTACGAGTTCTGACTTGAGCCACTCCAACGCGCCGTTGATTCGTTCCTTTCTCTCCGACGTTAACTTGTCCCTGACGTCACCGGCCGGCACTAGTGTAGGGGGCGAGCGGAAGCTACGAGCCTGCCATTCCAGAAAACTCGACCTGCGCGTTTGGAGCTTGAGGCGCAAGGCCGTGGCCTTGAGAAGGGCCAAGTCTGAGCACTCAGGTGGTTCCAGGAACCGTGGTGTTGACCTCCGTGCCAAGCTGGGGGAGAACTTGGCAGAGCCGTTGCAGAAATGTGACGTCAGGGGCTTGGGCTCTGCCATGATGGGTCGCTTCCGCGTCCTCTGGTGGCGACTGGTGTCTTCTTCTTCTTCTTCTGTCTCGTCGGAGTCGTCGCGGCATTCGTCGATGTGTATGGTGATTGGACACGTGGTAGTTACGTTAAGGTTGAAGAGGTTGTTCGTGCGGGAGCCGAGGAACTCGGCGACCTGATCTGGATCTTCCAACAGGGAGATGCACCGCCTGGGAGCCAGCTCCCGTTTCTGACCCATCGTGTCACGTAGCTCGTGAGATAAGGCTTAAAATCTTTAAGGCAACGTTTTATTTTTGGGATGAATCCAATTTCATACCACGAGATGTTACGAGAGACTGGATGCTTCAACGTAGACAGATTTGAACGATGTTCTCGGAGTGAACAGTTCGGAACTAGATCCCCCAGTGTAAGCTAGGTGATCTGGTGTAAGCAGGTCTAAACTGAATTGCTCTTTTGCGAATATGTATGAATCTTCACAGAGAACCTAAAATGGCCACAAACAGCTTTACCGATCCTTAGGACATGCGTAAATATTAATATCTGTTTGTGCATTCACAGGCATTTACAGCTGCTTTCATGTCCGCGAAAAAAAATGACATCTTTGTAAGGACGTTCCCATAAATGGCACGGTAACTCAGAGAGTTACACAAGCATTACCACAAATGGCATGGTAACCCCGAGAGTTACACAAGCGTTACTCGCATCCCTCGTGATCAGCTAGGGCAGGAGCCGATCACCAGTCTTCTGTTTTAGAAGATTGTTTCTGACAGACGAACACTCCCTGCGCAAAATGCCTGTTTTTTATTTTTTTTTTTTTAAAACTGAACTCGAATGAGATACAGGAATCGTTGTTCTGAATCTGCAAACAGAAAAGAAACGAGCCTGATAAAAAATACATGCTATATTTTCTAGCTGTTGCATTAAATCCGAATAAAGGGTGATAAGGCGAGTTAAGGAGTGAGGAAGCAACGAATTCTGAATATTAACTTTCCCATAGTGACCGAACGAGTTCTCAATATTTAGTAGCATTAGACAAAATAATGCTTAATGCGATTAGTGCTCTTTACGAGTCTCATAAACTTAACTGTAATAATAATAATAATAATAAAAACTTTTGTAGAGCGCATGAGCTTGTGTGGATATATATGTGTATATATATATATAGAGAGAGATGTGTATATACAAACATATCTTTTTGTAAGTTGCTATGTAAGAACTTGTTTTGACTGGTTTTCTCAATAATCTATTTTCTCTCAGCGTGTTTAATTTACCAAAAGTTTGTCAACTGTGGAATCATACCCCAGATGTTGTTTCTGACTGCGGACTTACTTCTAAGCCTCTGACTCTAAAAGCTAACGATTTAAAACTGCAAATACTCAAGATTTGCTCCTACGTCTACTCCTGACGCACTCTTAGATGATGATGATGATGATGGTGATGATGATATGATAATTGTTCGGTGCATTTTCTACATGAAGGCGAGCTCAAAATATATATATATATATCGACACAAGCAACAGATCTTTTAATTAGTTTTTTATAACGATTTGTTTTTAACTGTTTTTTTTTAATAATCTATCTTCTCTCACCATTTAGGACGGACTTAAACAACCAAGCAAAACTTATGTCTTTATTTTTACTTTCCTGTTGTTTTATTAATTTATTTATTTTATTTTTATTTTTTTCTGTTTTTGCTGCGCAATCAGCATTCTTCTGAATGGATACCTGCGTATTACAAATGGACATCATCATCATCATTATTATCAACCATTTACAAACTTTAATTTATTTCATCTAAATCTCTAAATGCTAATGTTCTTTGAATTTACAGTTTACCTAGACTCTTGCTCCTGACGTTCTCAGAACTAGCTGACTTCTACTCCTGACGTTCTCTCAACTAACTGACTTCTACCCCTGACGTTCTCTCAACTAGCTGACTTCTACTCCTGACGTTCTCTCAACTAGCTGACTTCTACTCCTGACGTTCTCTCAACTAGCTGACTTCTACTCCTGACGTTCTCTCAACTAACTGACTTCTACCCCTGACGTTCTCTCAACTAGCTGACTTCTACTCCTGACGTTCTCTCAACTAGCTGACTTCTACTCCTGACGTTCTCTCAACTAACTGACTTCTACCCCTGACGTTCTCTCAACTAGCTGACTTCTACTCCTGACGTTCTCTCAACTAGCTGACTTCTACTCCTGACGTTCTCTCAACTAGCTGACTTCTACTCCTGACGTTCTCTCAACTAGCTGACTTCTACCCCTGACGCACTCTTAGATCCCTGACTCTAACTGCAGACGTTCTGTCAGATGTCACACAAGATGCTCTCAAATCTTGTTTACACCACAGCTCTATCTCTGGCGTTGTCGGGCGTGATTTTTTTTTAGTCTGTGCTCCCTTGATTTTTGTATCCCTCACATCTCAGACAGAACCATATTTCTGATACGTGCACTGAATTGTAAGCACGATGAAGCCCCTCTCAGCCCTCCGGCAGTTTATGGTTCACAAAGCTACACCAACAAGAGGTCGCCGAGACACCGTTCCATTGACACCATTCACTACACAACCGAGCTTTGACTAGTAATGTCCATGACATTAACATTGAAAATCATTTATTGCTTGTGGAAAATTAAGACATTATCCTTATCTTCAGAATTAATTAGTCATGAAGGATTTCATGAACTGTTACGATCAACTCGAATGATTCACTCCGCCGTGAATCAGGAGAACCGTTTTTTCTTTAACTAGTGCTGCCACTCTCCGTCCCACATGAGTAACACTAAGTGTTGCGCTTCCTTTTGACCGTTCTTAGTCGTGTCCCCCATCGGCAACAAGTTATTTCCGTTTTTAAGACTGATGATCGTTAGCGACGAAAGGGGTCATCAGGTGCAGCTGGGTCACCTGAACCTTTGATGTGGATGTTCCGTGCACTAAGCGCCCTCTGGTGTAGGAGTGAGAAAAAGAAAAATCCGAAACCCTATGAACTCCTTGATTCCAATTTGTAAAATTGAAAAAGAGAAATATTTCTGGCGGTGGAAATATTTGTTGCACATTGCACTCTTGATATATTTTTCGTCTACTTTTCAACATCAAACACAGCTTTTGGAAGGAAATGAACATTTATTATAATTCAATGCAAAATAGTCAGTGTTTGCAGTATGATCTTGCTCGTTGTTGCCGATCCAGCTTTACCAACACAAGAACTGTTATCACAGCTCTTCACCACAAGAATCAAATCCCAGGTACTACAGCAGTCCTACCCGAAATACATGGTATGCTAACGACTGCACGAAAAACAATATGCATTTGAATATTAAGTTTAAAAAGTTATTTCCAGCAGAATGATTAAAAGTATGTTTAAAAAAATAAAATTTGTACAAACATATTATTTAACCTAACAAATTTAGCATCGCAATCGTTAACTCAAATCTGAGCGGGAATATCCATCATCACGATGTCACTAACCAAAACCTAACCCCGTGTGACTTGTTGCAGTTCCACGGTCACTTTCCTCGAACAGGTTAGAAAATTGCCTGAGTTTAAAGCTCAGGGCTCAGTGGAACAACGCATTTTGAAATTTCAACTCATTCAGGTCTTCCGTTAAGACAGTTTTTATATACAACCTTGTATACAGCTTGAAAGCAGTTTTATAAAACACTTTTAAATTTGTTTCTACAAAAACAGTTTTAAGGTTAATAAGACTAGTGTCGTGCCACTGAGCCCAGGCAAAGGGGTCGCATGAAAGGGTCTTTTTACATCCCAGACAACCGGGGACAGACACGCAGCTGTCGATCTTAACGCCTACCGAACACAGGGAAGTGGAGAGAAGCATCATAAACCTTAAATCCCCTGTTGATGCCCTCCCCTCCGAGCAAAAAGTGAGCAAAGGAAAAAGAAGAAACAAAAATTGAGGAAGGCGAGCTGCGCCGGTTATAAACTATTGAGACCGAGGGGAGGGCAGGGCGTGGACAATTTTCACCCAACCGTGTTGCGGCCAGATGCGTCAGCGACAGACGAGGATGGGAGAGGAACACCCCATTTGCGTCAGTAAACTGACGTGAGCAGCCTTCATTCTTCCTTGCCTTCCCCCACCCGCCTTAACCACCTCTCACTCTCTCTCACTTTCTCTCTCTCTCTCACACACGCACACACACACACACACACACAGATATTCACCACCTGCATCTGCCAACATCACATCAGAGAGGACAGACCGATAACGTCAGCGAATAAGATCATTACGGTCGAGTCGACCTGACTTCGTTTCATTGCATGTGCTTGAGACGCCAGAAACCTACCTGGATAATCACTCCTGTCCGATGAGCTCCTACTCAACCCCTTCCCCGTGACACCAGCTAAGAGGTAAGTAACCCACACTACCCCTCAAAAGCCCTCTACAGAGATTCGCCGTCGCCAGCCATGCAAGATAAAATGCAACGTTCCTGCTTTGATGTATTTAACTGCCTGTTGCATTCCATCCTAGCTATTTAGGGTAAATTACAGGCGTAAAGGATATCAGGTATCCAAAAAAGTTTATTCACAATCAGAATATCACCAAGCGTACATGTCAGTGCACGTATGTGACTGTGTGTTTGTTTGTATGTGTGTATATGTGTGTCTGTATGTTTATGATTGCTTGTGTGTTTGTGTGTGTGTTCTCGCGTCCTCATATAGTTCATAACTCCGATGTCGACACCCAGTGTAATTCATAATAGCCAGTGCCTATTTTCTCCCTTTCTTCATTTTCTGTTATGCTTGGTTTTGGCTCCTGGTACAAGCTGACCTCTGGGTGTAGTTATGAAAGGGTTAAAAACTTCTGTACTCCTTGGTGCAACATTTACATTTTCACACATCGCGAAGCTTTTATTGAAATTGTTACTACTCTCGGAAGAGTATGAGTCACACATCGTCTTTGTCTTAACATTATCACAGATCTGAACATTAACAGACATGCATACGAATGAGATTTTTGTGCACAATATTTAAAATGTGCAACTCATCACAAAATCACAAAACTCATCACAGCCATGCAGCTGAAATTTCTAACACGAAGCACACGCATAATCAACTCTGCCGATCTCTACGATAATATGCATTCGATGCCAAAAAATCGAATAAAAAAGATGAAAAGGGACGTATCCTTGGGGTAAGCGGATAACCGAGCGGTTAGAACGCTGACGTCTGAAACCGGAGGCTCGTGGGTTCGATACCACTATGGCGCAGCAAACGTTTCCCAGTTGACCTGTTGTCTGGAATGGGTGGAATGGGTAAAGGGAAGGTAAATCAGCGAGAGGAAGAGGAGACAGGCACCGCTCCCCCCCAAAAAAAAAAAAAAAAACCCGGACGAATTTATGTAACACAATATATGTAATATGAGTCGTCAATCACCGGCGTCTACTGTCCACATGCATCCATATCACTCATCTTCAGCTAATACTAAAGATGCAGGTGTATAAGTACTACTGAGTATTTGTGTTAGGCCACCAGAGACAGAGTCCAGAACAGTGTTTGTGAAAAATATTGCGAGAGAATTATAGGTGGGTCTATCAAAACTTAAAAAAAAATCCTGATCGTGGTATCGATCTCAGCAGTCATTGATTCCACGGGCCAATTGCACCACATGTTTCTAAACCTTAAAACTGTTAGCAAAATCTCTTCTCTGCCATTTAGATACATTGCACAAAAACATACCAAAAATTGTACTGACAGGATGGAAAGTCAGACTTAAACAACTTTATCTTACTTAAAGCAGTTTTAGTTTTAAAAGTTCAAGTATTGGGGTGTGCACTTTAAACTGATTATCTAAAAAAAAAATTAAGGCCTAAAAGTGTTTAAAATTAGAAATGTGCAACTGGCCCCAGTACTTTGATAGCAACATTCATAAAAAATGAATTAGAAAGTAAAGTCTGCTTAAAGGAAATAGGTGGTCTGAGTATTTTCTTTTAAGTTTGAAAGCTTTGTTGATATAAAACAGTAGGGGTGCCACTAAAAACATAAGCTGATCATGTGAGGTCATCCCACAGGAACACATTTTCATCTGAATATTTATATGCAGTAAATAAATGCAGAGAGAATACGAATACAAAGAAAGAAATCAAGAGTCAATGGAGGATACACCCATCAACACCCATGAGGATAATCGCCATGAGCCAGTGGGCTCTACGCTGCTAGAAAAAGCGTTAGATAAATTTTCTGGAAAATACCTTCAACAAACATTAAAGTGTGTGCCAATGAATGGAAGAAAGAAAAAAAGAAAGAAAACAGAAGATATGCAGTCTACATCCAGGTACCCAAAATTATGATAAACATTCACCTTCTTTCTAGTTGGGGCTGTGTGGCTGTTCGCACAGACGCCCAGTAACTTGCAGTGGCGTGGGCTTGAAGAATAGTCTCCTAGTGAAGCGACGAGGACTGATGCTGACGCGGCTGCGGTAGTCGGCTTGTGGAGGGATCCAGTCCCCCTCTGGGCACACAAGCGTGACAGCAAGGAAAACAAGTATGGGTGTAACGATAAATCGAGTTTGCGAAGTGGATACATGCAGTACTCGCGGCAGTCTTGATACGAAAATTGATGAAAGCCAAACGACGAGAAGCAAAGCAACTTTAAAACAACAACAACAACAACAACAACAACAACAACAACAACAACAACAACACAGGACTAAATCAAAGGAAATCCTCCCTGTAACTGTTCTTATAAACTGTTTTAATAGTTCTTTTTGTTTATTCTTTAATCTCATCTATGGCTTGCAATACAATAAGATACAATCCGATAAAACTTTATTAGTCCGCAAGGGGAATTACAGGTAAAATGTGTATGTGCCCTGGCAATAGCAAGATACAGCTTATGGATAGATACATTACAGAAAGCCCCAGAGTGAAGAAGAACGATCATCAGTGCTTTTCGTATGAGGCTTAACCGCACTCTGCTCGTGGCCATATGCTCATGCCTTCACTCCTTCATACATATTTATCAGTGCATGTCACTGCATGCTTTTTTTTTCCCCTTTCGTTGATTGGCTGAATCCCACAAGGAATAAAATGGAAGTCAGTTACACAATCACGTGTACATACCGAAAACTCTTTACATCTCTTGATATTTTTGGTCCTCATTCACGCCGATCTTTGCACAAGATCCTCAACTCCTGCCTGCCGAGGGATCAGGGGTCAGCATGCAGGCAGACAGCACGACGAAGAAAGACGATGCCCTTGACGCCGTTACGACATGTCAGACCAGCAGCATAAAGGGATCTGTTTCCACAATTTGTTCTCAGAATTTAAAACATGACCCGGAATGCCGGGGCTAACACGGATCATTGTGGTACATGCAAAGTAGAAATTGCACCAGGTATTGGACGTAAGAAGTGTGCACGTGAAAATAGAAACCTTGTTCATTGTTTGTTTTTACTCTTATTAAGTTAGGTTTTCTCACCTAGACCAGCGAAAACCATGTTGCGACTAAAAGCGCGCACATGTGTGTGTGTGTGGCCACAGCCTCAGACTTTAGACACAGTGACCTACTTACAGGACACTTCTTTTAAAGACCAAACTGAAAGCAAACGCATTTTACGACTTTAATTGTAGCACAAATTAACGCATCGAAATCAAAAGCACCTGACTAAAGTGAACTGACTTGGGGAATCATCTAGCAAACAACAGCCACAACAGGTGATGAAGCACTAAGCTGACGTGGCACCGCGTTCTTGCGTTTAAGTGGGAGGTTGCGCCTCGCGTTAATTACACGTGCACTGCACGGAGTTTTGCAATAGGATTTTTTAAAGGGCTGCGCGTAAGACTACAGTTTACAAGTGTATATATTTTGCCAATACTTGTCAATATCTGTATATATAGATATTGCCAATATTTATCAATATCTGTAAAACAATGCGAACCATCAGCACGCGCTTTAATGGAACTATAGGCCACAGGACCTTAAATTTTGTACTCACACACACACACACACACACACACACACACACACACACACACACACACACACACACACACACACACACACACACACACACACACACACAATATATATATATATATAACATATACACACGCGCTACATATACATACAATATAAATAAAGCAGTATGGTGGTGGTGGTGTGTGTCTGTGTGTGTGTGTGTGTGTGCGGGAGAGAGAGAGAGAGATTAGCGATTAATAAAAGTAGGTAATAATTTTCATCGCAGATACTGTAGAGTGTAGACTATTCACTGTATATTTCTACTTTTGTAGGGCAGTCTTTATTTAAAAGTGCACTATTCAGACTTCATCTACAGAAGGTAGAAAGCCATACATTATACTGCACCTGACAAAAGAAGCGAGCTGACAAGTGTCACCTGTGCACAGAGGAAACGTGAAACCGGCTCCGAGGGCAAAGGTGGCCTCTGACTGATATGAGTTCTGCGAAAACATTAATTACAAGACAGTTGGCAGATAATACGTGAGGGTCGCACGTGAAGGGGCGTGTCAGTCAGTAACAACCTGACCCGGGATACCCGGACCTGCGGGACTCCTCGGCTCTCGGCTGCTTAGCAGGTACCTGCACCCTTGCTCTCATTACTTTTTTTTATCCTTGGCCGCTGGACCGTAGAGATGTGAGCTATAAGAATGACATTGCCGTGTCATGGAAAGTGAATCGTATGGAAAAGAAAAATTTAGATTGGGAGAGGGGAGGCGCTGGATGGAGACCAGCGAGCGGAAAAGATGTCAAAAGTAACTCATCCGTGACTTTAGTGTGCGAGAAATGTCATTTCAGCTGCAGTAGATTAGTCTTCAGTAGCCAATTTACATGCATTGTGATGGCAGTAACAAGCACTGTACAACACAAACTTCCAGACACACGTACCTTTGTTCTGTTCATGATTGAGGTTGTCATAATAAACGATGATGGCGATTATAATGATTGTGATAAACTCACACTTTGGCACTCTAAGATGAGCCCCCTTAATGATCAAACTGAACTAGATAAAAAGTTAGAGAATAATAAGATTTACTTTTTTTAATGGGAGAATCTTCAGGGCGTACACAGAAAGTTTAGGTGACATACCACACACTAATTATTACCGAAAATAACACAAACATTCACTCAGCGTTTCAGTGGGTTTATTCTTTGTCTTCACGTTACTGCGGTCTTCCCTGCGCTGTGCTAGT
>SMMW01000568.1:3320000-3432500 GCA_004794655.1 Marisa cornuarietis | reverse complement strand
AGAATGTAAAATTACACGCTGGACGTGTCTCCTCTTTTTTTATTGACTCCCCCATCACTTCTCTCTATCTCTGTGAGCCATGCTAACCTTGAAGCAGATCATTTTATTGGCTAAATACTACGCTGAATGATACGACAGAAAACTCCTTACCGTCTGTGATATTTATATTTAAAGCAGCATACTCAGTTGATACTAGTTATTATTGCAAACAATGGGCAGCAGGATCCGCAGCTGTACTCTGTAAGCACGTCACTCCTCAACGTGCCGGTGGACGTCACGTAGAAATACGTCACACCGACAGTTTAGAATTCGACGCAAAAAAATCAGGCAGTACAGCGGATACGAACCTGCCCCCGGTTTTCTCGAAAGATTATTGTGGAACCCTTCTTAAAGTCCGGATAATAAAAGCGTATTTTTTGACTGTAAGACTTCTTATATACCAAGAACATCGGAAGACTGAAGTGTTCAAACAATACATTGAGACTGGTTGACTCTTTGGAGAAGAAATTAATTATAGTATTTTTACTCTAAGGTAGGGAAGACTGATTAATATCATGTTGGGATTCCAAATTGGTCTGTGACGGTAACTTGTCATAGCCATGCTGGGTACAGGTCTGAGTGATGTTGCACACTTTGTCCTGTTGGAAACTTGTCGGAATCACACCGAAGAATAGTCAATGCCATGATGGTGGCTTATTCGTTTCATAGGAACCTGTGTCATGATGGGGACACTTCCTAGTCGTGTTGGAGATTTTTTCAGTGTCATGCTGGATATTTGTCAGTGTCATATGGAAGACATGTCAGTGTCCCGTGCTGGTGATTCATAATGTCACGTAACGTTACTCCTCTTTCCGACGCTGACGTAACTGAAGGCAGACTCAAGAAAGCACGACTTACACAGGTGGCAATGTCGTAGATAAATGAAAGACCGGTAGGGGTAAGATGACGTAGGTGAGTGTGATCACCCGCCACTGACGTTCCTCCGCCTGACGTCACTCTGTTCACAGCGGTGACGTAGCCTTAAAAATACGTTTGGAACCGAGCGGCTCTTCGTCATCCATCTCATTGAAAACTCTTTCCTTGTCATTCCCGTTTTCTCCCAACATAAGTTGTCGCCCTTCCTGAGTTGTCGGAACGATTGCGTCTGACTCGCAATGAGCATGGAAAGGTCGTTTCAGTCGTGTCGCGACGACAAAAGCGATGACGAGGAAAACGAGGTTCGCCACGCGCGCGCTGATGTACAGACCGTGGTAAATAAATCTAAAGGCACGCAGATCGTACATGGAACACGAACCAGCCCCCGCACAGCCGGAGGTCCACAGCAGACATGTGGAATCCACAACCCGGCCGAATAGGACAGGGCCAGGAAACCAGCCTGCAAAAACAAACAAGAAAAACAAAACATGTATAACTTATTTTTGGTACTAGAACAGTGCTAGTCATAAACAGTCATGTGGTATACAAAATAAATAAAATAAAGCCATTACTGGGTCATCTGAAACAAAACGAGGTTTCTTACAGATATCTTGCTTTAGGACAGCGACAACCAAATACCCAATGCACGAACGCACGCACGGTGAGGAGGAACACGTGGGATTTTGAACCGAATCAGTGTTAGAAATAAGACAGACATCAGATATATGCATTCAGTAAATCGAAACCTAGCGATCTCATGTTAGTCCGTTCAGCCTGTGGGAGCAGAGCACTATGGCCTGATGCTAACAGAAACACAAGCTTTTCACGCTGTCCTTCCTTCATCACCACAAGTTTATAAATATATCGAATTTTATTGAAAATCGAATAATTTTTGTTTTGTACTCCGGATCCTGAAACTATATAGGTCTAGTGTGGTGCAACATTTGTTTGCGAATGACCGAATAATGCTCATTGCAAGTGACGGTCACTATTCCCTTCTGTTCTAGTGATACAAGCCTACAAACATCACCATACACAGAAAAGCATCAACAACACAAATCGTTGTACATGGATACGACGACAATGTCAATGTCTCGACCAAGGGGGGAGCGGGAAACATATCCTAATTAGGAATATCTGTGTACAAATGTGACGTCACTAGTTTAATATCTTTCTGTGCATGGTCATGCTTGGAATTGTGTATCTCGAGAGCGAAAGTAGTTTATTATCCCCCCCTCCCAAGTGAAAAACACACTCGGAAATCTCTGAAGTGCGTTGGGTGATTGGGATACCGCCACTGTAGCTTCAAGCAGAAATGAGGTTTAGCCATTTGAACAAGAACTCATCGAAGCGGGGAAAAAATCAAAAATAAAAACAAAACAAAAACAACAACAACAACAAAAAACAACAACAAAAAACAAAATTCGAAAAACAAACGCAGGTCAAGGTCACTTTTTTTTTTTTGAAAGCGCATTGAGTCGACTCTGGGGTTGAAAATTTGCGCTATATAAATCTACTTTATTAATAATAATAATAATAATAGAAGCAAAAGGACAAGAAAAACCATGTAACTGGTCGTCTGCATGAATAACAAGATACAGTAGGAAAGGCGGCGACTCACCCAGCAGGGTTCCCATAAAGGCGCTGAACCCGATGGCAAGGGGCTTGTCGCTCTCCGCCACACTTCTGTTAAAAGACAGAAAGGCAAAGGGTTCCACGATGACAAATACTGATATGATTAATGATCAGTTTTATTGTAATTTTCCTCATCATTTATCTATGACATCGACACCTGAGAGCTACATAGTTTATCTAAAACTGAGATCTTCGTAGATAATCAACACTGAGTTTATTTGCAGTCATCTACTTAGGTTCGTCTACATAGGGGGGTTACATCGCTTTGCAATAGTTAGATCTGCGTAGTTCATCCACTTTGGTATCTACATTGTTCATGTACTTTAGTACAAACAAAGCTCACACACTGTGAGTGCGTGTGCGTGCGTGCTTATTATATATAAATGCTAAGGTCGTGAAAGTGTGAAAGTAAGTTTGGAACAGATAAACCTGTTCACATAATAAATTCCTCAGATATACTGATGCTAAAGAAGTAAAAATTTGAGAATAGTTCGTGTCAAAGATAACTACAGACAGAAGGTAAATGACTGTTTTTGCATAGATGTCTAGATGTTTGCATAGATGTCTGAGGCGCTCCATAAAGAAAGCGAGGTAGGAGGATAGGAAGATAAGAATGAAAAAAACAAAACAAAACAAAAACGAACGAACGAACGAACAAAAGATTGTCCCGAGATGCTTACCTAACGCTGACGACAAAACTGGGCATGATGCCCATTGTGGACGCCATGGCAGTGAAGAAGCTCAGAATGACGTAGGGATACAGCATGTTGCAGTTCTGAGAGCACAGGCCGGGCACTGCCTCTGTTGTGGGATGTGACGTGTTGCTGGGCATTGCTATGCACGAGCAGTTCCCGTATGACTGTAAACAAACCCCTCTCCCAGATATGATTTTTGTCGAAAAACAAATGTGCCTTTAAACAAACCACAAACATCATCGCCGAAGGGGACAGAGAGGAAGCAAACATTAAATTTGGTGACAAAAAATTAGCTCTGCAGTTGCTGTTTCGTTATTAATTTCAGCAACTTCTATGGCTTTATACTGGAATCTTTTCTTGAATCGTAAAGCGTACTTGGAAATAAAGAAAATAATTTGAAGCAAAAAATAACGGTAAGCATATATTTAAAATATTTAAAGACTAATTTTTTTAGGAAGAATTGAAACTATTATTAGATTATGTTACCAGTGGATATGAAGTGACTAGGGGACATAAAATATGAATGTTTCAGGGGAAACAACCACATATTAGTACTATGTCACCAGCAATATAGCCTCAGCTACCGTGATAATTTCTCGAAATTCGTATTTGATGAAAAATCTCTTGGCCATGTCTTTGAACTATTTGAAATGTAAAAGAAAAGCAAATATCCCATAATTCCTTCCCTTGTTTTCTGGCACATATAACGGGTGTCAGGCAGAAACTAAACGGCTAAAGCACATGCACCAAGCTCATTCCCCTACTTGCTTTGGAACTAATCATAGGAAGCAAAGATGGTTAGTAAACAGTACACACGTGACACGTAAAGAAACACAGAAAACGCACTCCTACAACACCCTGGCTTGGCTATCCTGGGGGAAGAGGATAGTTCGTGTGCTTTAATATAGTGTTGAAAATATGCTCAGGCACTGGTTTGCTAGCATCCAAAATTTGCTAGTAACTAAAATATATATATATATAATATTTTGCCTAAAGGGTAGAGGAGATAAAGGGGCGTACAGTGACGACTTCAATCTTAAAACCTGTGGGACTGGTTTGAAAAGGAGTGTGGTTGGCGTCTCTTACTGGCCCTTCTTCAAGCAAATGTTTGGCGAATCTTTGACCGTATTTGGCGAAGTTGTTTATAAAGGTCACTGGAAACCAATGGTTTTATGGATAACTTTTGAGATATTGGTCTGAGCTAATTCCACAGACTGTTTGCCGATACATTGTCAGTACATTTACTAATACAATGGGATTTAGGGGCATATCGGAGCTTTGACGATTCGCCATTTTGTCGCCTTAAGAGCGGCATTAGCAGTACCTTACTGTGGTGGGTCACGTGACACTTACTAAGCCTCTGTTCTCGGAGCAACCCGCGTGACACGGCGAGAAGTACGTCACGCCGTCTGCGCCGCACGTAGGGAAGAAACGTGACTCATCGCACTGGCAGCTGGACTGACATCGAAGTGACGTGTTCGTGATACTGTCACTGCCACGAGACAAAACCTCATCGTTGTGCTAACACGACTTGAAATATTTGCACAAAAAGAAGCAAAAATCTTTCTTGTCACCAGTCAAACAAAATTTTAGTTAGTTTTTTCATGGAAGAAGTAATGCCCACAAAACGCACGAATAAAATATTTCAGCTACGGAGAATCCTGGAGATGTAAGTATCCTGATTATTATGTTTAAAAAAGTTACAGAGAGAAAAATAAATAAAAGGACTAGACACACAAGTAATATAAAGCAGCAATGAAAATTCAAGGAAGAAAAAGGAAAAGAAGACAAGAGAGGAAGACATTAATAATTAAATGAAGGAAGAAAGAGAGATAGATAAAGAAAGAAAAAAAGGAGAAGAGGAAAGGAAGAAAACGAGAAAGAAAGAAAGAAAGAAAGAAAGAAAGAAAGAAAGAAAGAAAGAAAGAGACAAAGAACAAGTAAATATAGAAAGAGAAAAAGAGAATTAAAGGAAGAAAGAAAGAGAGGAAGGAAGAAATTAAAGAATAGCAGAAAGAAAGAAGAGAGAAGGAACGAAAAAAAATGAATAAAAAAATTAAAAAGTGATGGAACAAAGAAAAGGAAACTTAAAAGGAAAGAAAGAGAGAGACAGAAAGTAAGTAAGGAAGTTGCAGTAATACGAATGAAACGGAGAAGACGCAAAAAGGACTTTCATTCGTATTTCTGCAAGTTCGTCCTCTCCAGTCGATAATACACGTCCGTTACCTGCCCCTGCACTCCGCCCCTACAACTCATAAGTTCTCTTTTGTCATTCTCATAAAAATCAATCAATAAATAAATAAAAACAGACCACAGTGTGTCCCTGATAACCCTGGACTTACCCCATTGCGGTCACGCCCATGTCGATTTCTGGCTGGTCACATCCTAGTGCAAAGGAGGCTGTGATTATGCCAGTGCAGACAGTGGACAGGACCAGCATCAACTTCAGGCATTTCAAAGGGGGCAACTTAAAGCGTGAGGTCACATAGCCCCCAATAAACGTGCCGAAGGAAGCAGCCATAACGTTGAGAACTCCTGGAGAGCAAAGATGGGTGTTTGGAGTGGGTGGGAAAGCAAAAGTAATACAAAAATAAAGCCAAATACAGAAATACCAACAAACAAACAAACAACAACAACAACAACACAACAAACTAAGCAAAAGAACCCTACAAAAAAAACGTTTCGAGAGAAACGCAGTTGAAAAGACACGCGCAGAAGATCAGTTCAGTCAGTGGAATTGAATTATTTCCACAAAGAAATTATGCTTAGAAAATAATGTTTGTTTTGCACGTGATCGACACTGCTGAGCAGATACCTTACTGCGCATGACTACCCTGCCCGCCCGGTAGCATGATTTATCACAAAAAGACAGCGGTAGGAGAGAGTCTCCACAAGCCACATAACCCAGAGACCAAAGATCAAACACCAAGATCCACCACCCTTATATAAAAGGTTGAAGCCAAGCGGCGGTCAAGGGGTGGACGGCCACTCCCCCTTTCGAAGTAAACATCGCCAGCCGCCTTTGTTCTGACCATCGTGTACTGGCAACACACACACACACACACACACACACACACACACACACACACAGAGGCGCGCACGCTTTCATACTTTTCAGAAATAGAGCTTGAAACATATTTCGAAGGTGCAACTTTCCTAATTTAGAAGAAAAACACGAAAATAAAGTAAAATGAAACGTTTAAAGTCTACATTAGCATAGGTTTTGTAAGTAACTCTAATTGGACAGATTTTTTTAACACGAAGACATTATGGTTGTTACATATCTAAAACCTCTTTACACCCAGTGCCTTTGCAAAAATATAAAATATGTAAACGTGTATTTACAGATGTTGCAGTTTTAACATTTTTCTATTTTTCCTTGCGGAGGCTGCAGAGAAATGTCTACTGTTTTCTTTCAGTGCAAAGTGCAGCGGTATATTTAAAAACAATTGAGTAACAAGACTGCCTGGTTTGCATTTGCTGGAGGGACACATGAGCGAACTCCATGTCTGTTCAAAACATTCCAGAAATCGAGCTGTCACTCGGTCCATGTGGAGGAACTCTTCATCTTTCAGAAAAGAGAACGATCGGAAACCTTTAGTTCGAGAGTTTAGACATCTCGGAGAAGCGCACCACGTACCCCCAGGCCTCCTCGCGCCAACACCGATAGTCAGTACAGGGGCGTGGCAGGGGTTATATGGGGATCAGCGCGGCTTCACTTTCCCGCTTAAGTGGTGGATCTTGGTGTATGATATTTGCACTAGACAACGTTCATTGTCCTTATACCATCTACTTGACTACAGGGTCAACAAACTGCCGAGAATTAAATTCCTGCTCACAAACTAAGATTAGAACTTTAAAAAAAATCATATTCCTCCCTTTGACTCCCCCACTATTTCACAGGTATCAGTTGTTCAGCAGGTTCCTTTAGCAAGTGGAGAATTCTGCTTCCGAAACAGCTCCTCCTTGCACAGACACAGCTGTGAAGTGGTTTGACATCCTCACACTATTAGTAAAGCAGCCACACATTAGTTACCTATAGTAATGTTGGCTTGCCACGGGGGAATCGTGAATTGCGTCTCGATGTACTTTGGTAGGAAGGCCATCATACCAGAAACACTGAAAAGCATACAGCAGTTTCCGATGACTACTAAAATGTACACGGGTGTCAGTACCAGTCGGAGGAGGCTTCGCAGAAATTCTGGAAAAAAAAGTTCAAACGGAATTTTACAAAAATCACGTCTATGCAGTGTTGCGAGGTCAGGCACCCAGTACACTTAGAAGGGAACACAATCCCTTAAGAAGGTTATATATATATATATAATAAGATCTCAAAACAACAAGAAGATTGCACTTACAGCAACAAGAGATATGTGTGATTAATCACATTTATATTAAAAATCGTTTCGCAGCTCTGACGCCCGTCCAGATAGAAGTTTTGTACCTTTAATGCCATGTGTGAATTGCCGCCCCTTGGCAGCACTCTTGCGCTTCTGTTGCAGGGCCTTTAGCTCTGGCTGTGGTCGCAGTCGTCGTGGGAAGAACACCAGGGGAATACTGGCGAATATTCCACAGATCCCGAAGACGAGAAACCCTAGCCACCAGGCTCCGATCCAGCGGGGGTCGCGAGTAGTCATGCCCGTGTCTGGAAATTTTTTTTAAGACCAGTCCCCAAGATCGATCTATCTATCTATCTATCTATCTATCTATCTATCTATCTATCTATCTATCTATCTATCTATCTATCTATCTATCTATCTATCTATCTATCTATCTATCTATCTATCTATCTATCTATCTATCTATCTATCTATCTATCTATCTATCTATCTATCTATCTATCTATCTATCTATCTATCTATCTATCTATCTATCTATCTATCTATCTATCTATCTATCTATCTATCAACATTACAAAAAAGAGGACTGCATAATTAAAATGTGTTTTGCAAGATGTATGTATGTATGTATGAGAGAGAGAGAGAGAGCATACTTCCACCTGTGAGGATCTTACATTACCACACAGTCTGCATTACTATTTAACCAGAATATTGAAAGGAAAGGATGGTGAACATAAAAACAAGAACAATTTTCGAAAACATAAATCCAGAGTTGTGTATTTAGACAAATTGAAACTTAATATCGTATTTTGTTGAGTAGACATTAGTGATAACTAGGGCATTTGTCATGAGTAGAGTGACAACGGGGTTTGTATGGTGTCACGTTACGAGGGTGTTTGTTGTTTGTGAGGTGACAGAGGCGTTTATGGTGCATGAAGTAACAAATGCTTTTGTCATTCGTGAGGTGACTGTCGTTAGCTGCGTCTCTTACGACAGTAGTCTACTCTGCTTACCTTCCAGTGTAATGTACATCGTTGTAAACACTCCACCCAGAGTAAATGCCAGCGCAGGTCCAAAAATACTCAGACATGAAATGATTCCTAAAGATCCAGAATACAAAATTAATTACTTCCCCCAGGACAAACCAATAATCTTTACTGTGGACATCTTACACATATACAGTGACCTAAAAATGAGGTTATTAAGAGAAGTGTAAAAAAATCACTGGCTATGTCCATGAACTAAGAAGGAAGATACCAAATTTGTCGTGCTTACCAAGATAGAGTGTGGTTTTAGTTTTGGGCACGTTGTCATCAATGTATGTGCCCACGTAAGTCTGACGAGGGGACTTGCCAAAGCCTTGAAAAATCATCCCCAGTGCCAGGCACGCGATGGCCAGGCCCTGCCATTCTTCCGAAATAGCCGCCTTCCTCCTCGACCCCTCCACTCCGCAACTTTCTCCTCCTCTAGTCGACAGGTTGACCATCTGGGAGACATTGTCCGACCGCAAGTTCTCCATGACGTCAAGCACGCATAAGGGCGCTCTGAAGTTCGCGCTTCTTCCGCTCGCGGACATGTTTAGCTCCGCCAGCGCCTGAGGACTGACCGAGAGGCTGTCCCTGGTGGCGAAGAAGGGGATGGTGCAGATGAGGCCGGAGAGGCCGAACAGCAGCGTGCAGGCGGCGAGGGCGCGCGGGATGTGCAAGCGGCGTGCCAGGTGCGAGAGGGGCAGAGTGGTCAGCAGGTAGCCCAGGTCGTTGCAGCTCATGAGGAGGCCGCTGATGGAGCTGCTGAAGCCGAACTGTCGCTCGAGGGTGGTGATCTGCGAGTTGATGTAGATGCTCAAAGTCGACGTGAACAAGCTCGCCAGGCTGTACACCAACGTGAAACACCCGATCCTCGCACAGCCCTGAAGACATCATCATCATCATCATCATCATCATCATCATCATCATCATCATCATCATCATCATCATCATCATCATCATCATCATCATCATCATCATCATCATCATCATCATCATCATCTCAAATCTATGCGAACGAATAAGGCTCATAGGGCTTGTGTAGCTATGTATCAAATATACACCGGATCAGTCAAAAAAATGTCGAAGATTGCGGGGAAATGCAAACGACATTATCGATTAAAAAACACACCATCAGACAGCTAAATCTAAATAAGAAGTCAGGCTGACTTAATAGTATATTAGAATATGTAAAAATAAATAAATAATAAATAAATTATCAAAAAATAACCATTCATTCACACGCCAACAACCAACAACCGATCTTCAATTTGAAAGCATCTTTAGAGGATTTCGTTGAAACCAACCAACTGCGCAGTCATTGTCTCTAATATTGTACAATCTCTAATCTTATACTTGAATGTGAAACAAAACTGCACTCACCTGTTTTATAACGCGATTAAAAATAAGAGCCTAAAGTTTAATGTAGTTATAACACCGTGCTTATAATAATAATAATAATAATAATAATAATAATAATAATAATAATAATAATAATAATAATGTGAATTTATAACGCGCAGCATCACGACCAAGATAGATCGCACTCTCTGAGCAGACCAGTAATGATAAATGAAAGATAACAGACAGTGGACAGTGAGATACGAAAGATGAGGTACAAGAGTAAAGCAATGGATGTTTCATGTGATGTTTCAATGAATTCACACCTTAAGAGACGACACGAGCGCTCAGAGAAAATACTGGAAATAGAGCATAAAGAATCACAAAAACATAATTCGGTGGTAATTTACGATAAAGAGGCACGAAAAATATATTAATGTTTTTCTCTTAATCGCAGGTAATCTTAGGGGCAGGTAAGAATCCCGATGTTTGAAGGCTTATATCTTGAAAATCAAATATAATTATTGTACTCATATTTTGGGAATTATTATTTTAAAATGGACTTAATACGATCATAAAGAAAACATTTTGCACTCGTGTTGGCATTTAATTAACAGCGCTACCACAAGACACTTGCCCTTGATCCCCCCACCCGTCCATTTCCATTGTTATCATTGCTTGATAAATTTAGCCTCGGGGGTAACATGACAAAAATCAAGAGCCGGGTCTTGTCTCCGTAGTTAGCAAGCAGTGTCCAGACCCCGTGCGGATGTTGCTTTACCCCTAGGGTCAGATTATGAAGCAGGGGTTAACACGCCCTGGGGTAAAGAAATTTCAAGGAATATTACAATACAATATAATAAAATACATTACAATTTTATTTACTCCAGAGAGCCAATATGCCAGTCTGGGATGGTTATCTAACCTGCATGAAAGAAGGTCGGCAGCTTCCTGCTCCGCATACGATGCCATCATCGTTGCCTTGGTTACTGATTCTACCCACTTCCTCGGATCGGCCGTTCTGGGAAGTTCTACTAGTCATCTTGACAGCTAAGAATTCGCTGATCTGTGAAATGCAGGAAAAAAATATGTAACACAAAATTATAGACCAGAATGTCTGTTCTAAACCTTTTTTTTGTGATAAAAGCTTAGCTCGTCAAAATGAAGGCAGTGCCACAATTCTATACATGTGTCCAAAGACGCCATGCCCCCGGACCCCAAAAACAACCTTGGTGATGATGGTGATGATGATGATGATGATGATGATGTCCATTTATAATGCCCAGGTATCCATTCAAAAGAATCCTCATTGCGCAACAAAAACAGAAGAGAAGAAAAAAAATAAAACAACAGGAAAGTAAAAAATAATAAAGACAGAAGTGGTGCTTGGTTGTTGGTCCGTCAATCACAGAGAACTCAGCCAAGCGAAGACCGTGGGAAGAAAAGACCTCCTTATCCTCTCCGGAGCTGGGACGCCACACACTCGGGACCTGGTCTCTTTGTCAGCACCGGACTCCTACCTGAGGTCTCACCTAACACCCTCAACTCTAGTACTCAGCGGTCACAGTTCCGGGGACTGCGACGGCTATGCAATAACTTTGAGAAGTGGATGTCGAATCTGTGGTGAAGGCCAGGGAGTAAGGGGTATCTGTCGTGAGTTCAGGCTCCCAAACTTATGAAGGTCACCCCCTCCCCGCAGACTGATTCGTCTTGTTTTACTGTAAAGCCACTGCTTAACAACTACGGTTCCAAGATGTCAAGCAGCACACACGAGGGCGCGTTTTATAATTACGAAGACAGGACCCCTCAACCCATACATCTTTCGGGGGATTTGGTAAAGCCTTTTATTGTTGCTTCATAATTACTGCGCAGTTGTAGCCGTTTCCCAGGTAGGTGCTCAGCTGGATAAGTCTGTTTCTCTTTCTCCTTTGAAAGGAGAGTGATGCCCATTAGCCTTACCGGCTTGAGGGGGAGTAGTTCTTCCTGTATTTTTTCGGTTCTTCTTTAAGAGTCCTTGGGATTTTGTCGTATATGGTGTCCGTCGAGTACTGCTGGTCTGTGTTCTTAGGCGAGTCCACCTGCCACTGTTCTGGACTACTTTCCGGAGTCTGTACTCCTGTGTGGTCTTCTTTGTCGTCTAACGGTTTCAAACGCCATATCGACTCACATTTTCATTCAGACATATCATTTGTCTATAAACTTGCCTATAAATACAAAATAATGTTGATATATCTTATCCTAACAACAAAGGCGAGCTCAAGAAGCTTACATATATGACGAGCACACACTTATCAGTACGTGATACACACACACACACACACACACACACACACACACACACACACACACACACACACACACACACACACACAGGGAGGAGGAAAACGGAGTACCTGGAGAAAACCATCGACGGTCAGGTGTAGCATTCAGAGAGAGAGAGAGATTTGGCGGATCCGAGATACGACTCCAAGACACTAGATTTTCACTGTCGTGAAGACAGCCACTACCTCGCCAACCCACACCCACCCACTCACGCACACATGCACACATGCACACACACACACACACACACACACACACACACACACACACACACACACACACACACACACACACACACACACATCTATGCAAAAAGACGGTTATTATTTACATGGTTTTACCTATAATATCGATGAACGGTGACTTGGAAGCGCTTTGCTACATCCGGCAAATCCCCCAAATGCTTGACTCTCACAGCTGTAGGTAGGCCAGGAAAGGGTGACAACCTGTAAATGTCAAATACATGGCGAGTGGCCCCCGCTTGTGGCCCCGAGATAGGCCCAACGGCGAGAGAGGGGAGTAATTGCGGCACCATCCGCACTCTGAGTTGCCAGGAGGGCAGAGGGCAGGTACAGTAGACATCGGTGCACATGAAAGATAGCTGTCTGATAACATACTGGAACACCTGATAGATTTTAGAAGAGGCTAGCTGGTTATGAATTACTTGCTAGATTTTGCAAGTCTTTTAAGCTAAATTTAGAAGCGCGGGAACAGTTTCTAGTAATAAAAAGTAATTGTTGTATTGATGATATCTACTTACCTACAAGATGACAAGTTAAAGGTCAAGCGATTTCGCCTGCTCTGGCCATGAACTCTCCGCGGGTAAAGGAAGAAATAGCTGACGCTTCCCTCTCTCACCTACGACCTCCCGACGTTACAGACGTAGCCTTCACGCGCGGAGGTCCCCATCTTGACGTAAAGACGTAACAGGCATTAACGTGAGGCAGGAGCGGTGGCCGTGTTCTTTTCTCAGTTTCTAGACAACAGCCTCGCGTTAGTGTCGCACGAGCAAACGAAGGGAAACGCACGTGTGGTAACTTACGCTGGGAGTCCCCCCATTGTCTGTGTCGGATGTCTTGGTTAAAACCTGTAGAAGTAGCTCGGTACGACAGAACTCTGACAGGACTGTCTATCTGTCACACACAAATGCAATAACGCACTCGTACAAAACACACACACACACACACTCACACTCACACATATACGATACACACACACACGCTCTCTCTCTCTCTCTCTCTCACACACACACACACACATCGCCAAATTAGACGCGTGTCGTCAGACATTTGATGACGCATTACATGGCATTAGAGACAGCTGACGTCATAGGACAGACAGCGTCATCCTGAGATACCCGTGACGGCACAGCCCACGTTAGCGAGTCAAGGTTGCTGACACCCACCAGTTTAGTACGTGCCGAAAGTCTACATACCCTGGGTACCTTTTATCAAGAAAAGTCACAGCAGCCGGACGATTTTCACACACTCCACGCCCTCCACACAGTCCACTCCCCCCCGACGGACATCAGGCTAAAGCCTCTTTACCTTCATCTACACCTCGTTGTCATCGTCTCCCACCTTCGTCTGCGTCTCCAGGGACTGAACTCGAGGTGTAATCGATGACGTCGTCAAAAGAGGGTTGGGGTTATGTGACAATAGCGTCAGAACGCATAGAAGATGATGAAGCAGGCGTTTCCAGCGTGCTACAAAGCTTACTTCGAAGAAAGCTGTTATGTTCCCCGACCCGTTCAACGTGTGTGTGTGTGGGTGGGAGGGGGAATTAATGTTTTACGCCGAGCCAGCAAGTAAGGCTAATTCACGGCAATGCACTCAGCCCTGTAAACAGATGCCACACGCAGAGAAAGAACAGCATGCCCGAGATGAGATTTGAACCTAGGACAGCTAATGCTCACTGTATTGGTGACAGGCGCTAACCGTTGAGCCACCAGACCGCCAGGGAGGTAGGCTTGTTGTTTACAGGTCTGCAGTCTTTCAGGATGACGCCTCGTGACAAAGCATAGATGCCACTTAAGACTTGTGAAGCTGCTATAAGATGAGGCATCTGAGCCAAGTGTTTTGATTATCTGTCACCATCGCTAGTCGTAGCTAGGTCACAGACACACCGCAGACTTAAACACGCCAACACACACACAACCGCGCGCACGCACAAACACACATCACATAAACAAATACCCACCTACCTGCACACGCGGACAAGCACCAACACACTTACACCAATATACACAGGGCAACGCTCACACACACACACGCAGATGGGGGGCACTCAAAATGTTGACACATATAGAAATTTATGCTAGAAGACATAAATAAACACAAACAGGGGTCTGGACATAAAAGTCAAGAACGAATGCACACTCATGCACCCACACATACGCAGGTACTGAACCACAGACAAGTACATCCACCCAGCCATCGTCATATATCTTATCGGGTGCATGTTAGCCTTCTTAGGTACAGAGGGACTGAACAAGTAACTCGTGACGAAGCAGCTTTTAGTCAAAAATTACTAATGAAAATAATCCGTTAATTGTTTTAGCCATTGTTCTGAGATTAGATTTATTAGAAAATGAAATCTTTTAATGATTTAAAATTGTGTCCCACAACCTGAACGCTACTTTTTTCTACGTGCTATATTAAAATCTCCCATTATATTCCATCGCAGATATTTTCGCAGTAATTCAAATTTTTATTACAGCTGTCTGGATCACATGAAGTCTGGTCTCATGAAAGACTTACAAACACTTAAAGAACGTTAAGGTAAACGACAGAAGTCTGTTCAGTTTAATCACCTGGACTTTATTCTTGGTGCCTTCTGTCGCCTCATTTGAAGCCGCACTAAAATTAAAAGATCATTTAAAAGCATGACAGGATAATTTATAACTATATAACTATATATATGCACAAATATGAGAATAACCTTTTTCAGCAGCAGAAGGATGACCGGTGACTTTAAATAAAGACACTGTTAGTGTGCGTAGGTCACAACTCAGTAGGTCAGAAGGTTTAATCAGGACTAGTACTGGGCTTTGGGTCGTGCCTACCCGACATGTACAACCGGGTACTGTACGAAAGATAATCTTCACACACACACACACACACACACACACACACACACACACACACACACACACACACACACACACACACACACACACACACACACCCTACCCACTTACAATGTGTTTTGTCGATATAAATGCCTCATTGAGAACTAATCAGGACTAGTACTGGGCTTTGGGTCGTGCCTACCCGACATGTAAAACCGGGTACTGTACGAAAGATAATCTTCACACACACACACACACACACACACACACACACACACACACACACACACACACACACACACACACACACACACACACACACACACACGCACACACACATCCTACAATGTGTTTTGTCGATATAAATGCCTCATTGAGAACTAAAGGAGTGGGTGTTGTAAGTGAAAGTACTTGTCTGCTTGTATATTTTAGTCTTCTTCTATTACTACACGTGTAAGCATTTCTACTTCTACATTTGTAACCTGCCTACTTTTAGCATCAACCTTTGTTTAGATAGTATCGCTGGCAGTTAGGACCTATTGTGAACTGTGTACACGTATCATCCAATTTTTGGAACGGCCTTGTTCAGGTGAATGACCTAGCTTGCACCGATCTTCGAACCCTGACAGTCAGTACTCTTACAAAGGTCCTTTTGATGAAATATGTGACTGTTTGGTATTTTTGCTTATAGGACTGATGTCCACAAATTCCAAATACAGTCACATAGTTGAAAACACCTGTCAGAAGGCTTTTAAGATACAGAGTGGTACTAACGGGAGGGGTAATATTGCTGTGTTTACCAACTACCAAGGACGTCCGTATCAGGCCAGATCTTATCGTAATTATACAAGCAGCTTGGCACAGATGTGTATGGCGTCACGTGACGATAGTTCGCGGTGTGCATAAACTCGATTCAACTTCTTGCTCAAGCAATGCACACTACACTGCGTTGAGAGACCTCACTATCCCACTGAACCCCGGTACCCGTACCATAAAGCAATAAATAAAATCGTGAAGATCAAACAAGCTTCTTGTTGATACAACACAAGAACCGACCAGTTGAGTTTAGAAAGAAACCGAAACTCTTGTCCACATAATCAGGTCTGAAAAATGGAAAAAGACATGTCTCTTTGTAGCATATTTCCCTTGTCCGATTTTAAACAAGAAAGATATATTTGTGATTCATACACCTCCAAGGTCTAAAATTACATTTTCTCTTGGTCTCCAACTTGCAAATGGTGAGTGATTTGTGTGGGTGTGCGTTGCGCCTGCTTTATCTTTGAAGGACCGGCGTTGCATGTGAGGCTCCCAGAGTATAAACTGTAAAAGTTAGGGGAGAGCATTCGTTCACTCATTCATTCATTGTTGTTGTTTTGTGGTCATTCGTTTTTGAGTAGCATCCTCGTTGAACGGGTGTATGGGTGGTCCGTTGACGCCACGGTTAGCGCCTGTCACCAATGCAGTGAGGATTGGATGTCCTGGGTTCAGCTCTCGACTCGCGCACGAAGTTCTTTCTTTTCATGTCGCATCTGTTTATAGGGTTCACTGCCTTGTCGTGATATAACCTTAGTTGCTGGCTCGGCGTAAAACACCAATCCCCCCTCCCACCCCACCCCCACACACGTTGAACGGGTCGGGGAACCTAACAGCTTTCTTCGTTGTCCTAACCAGACTTAAGTTGTGACGCCCCGACCAGACTTACTCTATTATTGTATTCTAAAACCTGAGTCGGTGAGTCAGGGAGTCTTCGAGTTTCTTGAGCCTGTACGTTTTGAGGGAATTTTTAGGAGTTTGCATATATCTAATATTTTTAATAGAAATTATTAAACGCACATATTTTGATAGGTAGTAAAGCTAATTAAATGTTGTATATTAATAATTAATTTTTCCTGGTCAGGTTTTTTTCTTTTTTGTGTTTCTTTGTCTATAGGTGCGCTGTCCCTGCTGAAGCTTTGAGAGGAGCAGAAATCGCGAAGAAGACTGTTGTGCCGTTTTTTGTTTATAGTGGAGTTCTGGGGCCAGTTGCAAAACACATTTCTGATTTTAAAGACTTTTAGGCATTAAATCTTTTTTAGATAATAAGTTTAAAGTGCACACCACAATTTTAGAAGTTGTAAAACTAAAGCTGCTTAAAGTAAGATAAAGTTGTTTAAGTCTGACTTTCCGTCCTGTCAGTACAATGTTTTGTATGTCCTTGTGCAATCTAAATGGCAGAGAAGAGATTTTGCTTCTTTATAACAGTTTTAAGGCTTAGAAACATGTTGTGGAACTGGCCACTGGATTTGACGAAATGGGTTTTAAGGAAAACTTTCATCAAAAGAGACGGTAAAGGCTAGACTTGGGGCAAAACCTAATTTAATGGTGCTTAAAGAATGTATAGTGAATGATCACCTTTACAGTTTGTCAATGTAAACAGCTACATTTCATGTAATTTGTAAAATTTCGATAACATTTCACACCCCTATTTTAGAATTTTTAAAACTAAAACTGCTTTAAGCACGATAAAGGTGTTTAAGTCTGACTTTCCGTGCTGTCAGTACAATTTTTTGTATGCTCTTGCGCAATGCATCTAAATGGCAGAGAAGAGATTTTGCTTCTTTAGAACAGTTTTAAGGTTAGAACCATTAAGAGTTAATTCAGATTTTGTTAGTGTTTTTATCTTGTCCGAAGATAACTGTAGCTTTACATGTTACAAATAAATTACCGCTCTCTCAGTCGGGACGGGAAACATCAAAGCAAGATGACTGAGATGCTGTCAGTAGAATCTGAGTGAGCGAGTTGGTGGGAAGGGTAGTGGTGAGGTTGGGGGAGGGAGGGTATCATGGCTTATTATTCATTTCTCTGCTCCAAGGCCCGTTCATACGACTACATCGGGTTTTGATTCTAAAATGAAGGCGTAATGTGACTAACAGACTGTGCGGGCGATTGTACCACGGACATGTATAGGTAATACGTGATTGTACAGAGAGACAAGGTCTCATGCAACCAGGCTCAGGCGAGGAACCGATTCATGCGATCTCTCCTCAATGCATTCCTTACCGTCTGATGGTCCTCATGCCTGGTGTTTGTTTGACCGTTTCACACACACACACACACACACACACACACACACACACACACACACACACACACGCACGCACGCACGCACGCACGCACGCACGCACGCACACACATCCCAGTGTACACGAAGATAAAACAGGTGGGGTCTTTCCTGCCAAGGGTTTTAAACTCTGACCTCCATAAAGTAATTATAGAGGCACTTCATTTCAAATCAAAGATATTATCACCCTTTTTTTATAAGGGACATCAGTCCCCACGTTCATTATGTGGCCCATGTTAAAGTACTGTTACAGTCCTCGGTTATAGACAACACCTTAACATTGCTTATAATTCTTGATCGTTTCATCATGACATATAATAATTTTGAGTAAAACAAACTACAAAAATATACAAGAATATACGAGAACAAGGCAAAGATAGATTGGGGGAGAAAGAAAGAGAAGAGAGACACCCGAAGGAATAAAGACAAAGAAAGAATCAAATGAGAGCGATGGCCAGGCAGATGACAAGTTCACACAGACGTATTACCTTAGTGTTCTATCATGTACTATAGTTTAGTACATTACCATCTCTCCTATAACTACACAGTCATTTTCGTACCCAGGACTAGTGACAAGCACGACCCAGTCGTCTGTGTTAACATAAGAGATCAAGCACTTCAAGCTGCCACCGGCTTCTGTTGACTGACATCTACAGAACATCATCTCAGGGAGGGGGGGGGGGCGTGGAGTTTCTATTATCCCAGGGTGCATAGCCAGGCCTAAGAGTCTAAGAGACAACTTTCACCTCGAATGCCATACTTAGTCTCTGTAGCGATGTAAAATGAACTTAACACCAATCAAAAAGGAATTACAAAGATAGCTTCTTAAAAATTATTTATGAGATCTACCTATAATTAATGTGTTGGCAGCAACACGAACGCGTTTATGCACTCACTCACTCACTCACTCACTCACTCACTCACTCACTCACTCACTCACTCACTCACTCACTCACTCACTCACTTTTGGCATCATAACTGAACCTTCCAGCAGCAAATATTCACTGAATGTCTTGTGAGAGAAGATGTCAATCAACAATACGGTGCACTTTTATGTTATATTCAATAAAGACGCCCGTGCTGTCGCTTCAGTCATTTCGTAAGGAGAACACTACCAAGGATTTCACACACTGTAAGGGCTGCTGGAACTGAATAACTAATGGCAATGAACATCCCAACTTTGTTATTTTGTGTCGGCCATACTGTGTACGTACAGACTGACTCTCCACACTGTGAGAATAATGCTTTCAAAAATTCGTCTCTTGTCGGTACTATGTCATGAGGTTGTTTAACATTTATTTTGAACGTTTATTTAGTACAAATACCCACATCTCCTAATTATTATGTGTAGTAAATAATGATTTGGAAATTTTCATTTTTCTAGCACGACTTGCAAGTCCATTTCTATTCTTAGTTCTATGGAAGAAATAGGATGTTCCAAAGGAAAACATCTCTTTTAAACTCTAGCTGTTTAGTATTGGGTGTGAGTGTAGTTTCCTTGACAGCTTTTTTGGTTTGTTTTGCAAAGCTAACAAACTTCAAACCACAAAACCTACACAATATCCTTGTTTACTGAAATGGCCTTCCACCAATGGAAATGGAATAAAATAATTAATAATAAATCCACTTGCCTAAATGCTTGCCACCTCTCGTGGGGGAAAAAACCTCAAAGACTTAATTCTCCCACATTGCCTCAGAGTTCATAGGTTGTCCATTATGGAAGTGAGAGAGGACACGGAGCAAGATTATATCCGCTACACTTACATCTCGCGCTTTTCCAACGTCACTTCGCACAAGTACCACCAAGATGCCTTAAAGTCTGACCTTAAGACAACCCTTATTGAGGAATATTTTAAGTAACTTGTGGCTTATTTTCTCATACATTCCTCTCCTACCCGCATGAGTGTGTGTGTGTGTGTGTGTGTGTGTGTGTGTGTGTGTGTGTGTGTGTGTGTGTGTGTGAGAGAGAGAGAGAGTCACTTACGGCTCCACAGTCATGTAGGGCTAGATCAAAACTACAACCAAAAATCTGAATTAAAGAAATAAATATCATACTAAAAATAATTAACAAACAAGATGACACGAAAGAAAAAAATTATTGAGGAGGCAAGAATGTGAACGTCGTTCACTGTCAGCTTGGAGTTTGTCCCCCTCCCCCCGAGCATCTTCCTGTATTTATCTTAAGTTACGAGGCAACGTCATTCCACATCCATGTAACCGTGTTACATGACCGGGTACACTAACGAACCTAGCTAATCTAGAACTCGGCTCCGTTATGGCGGATGGTTTGTCTGTTTCAAGAAATAAAAAGTGATTAAAAGTTGACGCACAACCTAATTACAACACAGACATCTGTAAGAGTACTTCATCTCCAAGGAATAGTTTATATTTTGGCTTATTCATGGAAGTACGTCCTTCTAAAGCTGTAGAGAACACTTCTCCGTCTTAACTCGGAGAACGCTAACTTTACCACACACTAAAGAAGCACCGCACTAAGCAAACTCTACCTTAAACAAGCGAGCAAACCATGTTTTTCTACAAGTGTCATGGCTGTTGTTCTTACTTCTAGTATACTCTTTTGAATGTTTTGGGAGTTTCGCTCCTTTGGCTAGTTGTTGAACTTGGTAGAAAAGTGCTTGGCACCAAAGGATACCGGTTTGGTAAAGGGCAAAGAATCCAAAGTGTCTGGTGGGTACCCTTGACAACAAGCGCACAGCGAACTTGCAGCACACATCTCTTCTAGTGTTGTCCTTCTTCGTGTTATAAGCAGGGCGCCATGATGAACTTCACGAACTCTGAAATGAAGAAGAAATTTTATTAAAGAAATGTAAATCTATGGCTAACGTACAAAATTGGCAACAGTTTGTTTTGAGACAATGGCCTTAGTTATGAAGCTAGCCCATCCAGTCTTATACCATATAAATGTTTGTACAGTGCACTATCACACTTAAATTGAAAATGTATTAGCCGAGCATTAAACATAGCTGATCTGACAAAACTCAATATTAGGGAAATATAAGCTGTTAAAAAAACAACAGAAACAAAAAACAAATCAACAACAAAATCCAAACCAACAATGCAAAACCAAACTAAGCCAAACAAAACAAATAAAAAGTATCCAATAACCAAACAAAAACCAAACCATCCCACGGACAAAAACAAAGCCAAAACAAACCAAAACGAAAAGAAACCAAAGACCAAACCAAGTCAAAACAAAGCAACACAGCACAACACAACACAGCACAACACATAACAGAAATCAAACCCAAAACAGAATATTTATAGAATTGTGATCATATCGAAACAATCTTCACCTTTATAGTTGATGCGGCCATCGTTGTCCACGTCAGCGACTCGTATCATCTCATCGGCCTCCGCTTGCGTCAGTCTCTCACCCATTGACGTCACTACACGCAGCAGTTCTTTGGCGTCAATGAAGTCGTCGTTGTTTTTATCGAAGAGCTTGAAGGCTCTCAGTATTTCTTCCATCTGCTGTTGCGCGGTCGCTATTTTGATACTTCTCATGAAGTCGGCGAACTCCTCCCACTCGATCTGACCCGTACCTGCAAACGTATCAGCACACACATAACGGGGCGGAGTGGTCATGCTCTCCGACAAGTGTCAGCAGCACCAGACATAAGGGTTTGAACTTAGGTTATTCCTATCATGTCATCTCCGCTAACAAATGAAAACAATCAAATGAATACGTTACCTTTTCAAACACATCTATCTATACTTAGGTTGTAAAGATTTCTCCCTTCACGCTCACACACTCCGCCAACCCCCCCCCCCACACACACACAGACATACACAAACGCGCAAGCACACACACACACACACACACACACACACACACACACACACACACACAAACACACTGAGCCACACGCCACATAGCCACTTGATAAAAGTTTGGTTGCACTAATCTGAACTAATTACAAGGTTGCTGTTTCAAACAACAAGTTTGATCGCGGTGTAATTGCTCTGTCACCATGGTAACCAGCCCAAGCTCTGCGCTGCTTGCTCACCGTTCTTGTCCACCTGACGGATGATGTCTTTAAGCTCCTGCTGGGAGGGGTTTAGGTCCAGGCCCCGCAGAAGGACGCCCACTTCGGCTGCAGACACCCGGCCGTTTCCATCCCGATCAAACATGCGGAAAATGTCCCTCCAGACTGAAGTCCCGCGTGAAGCGGGTGGATGTTGAAACAAGCATATTGAAACAGTGCAGCGCAAGATGCAAAAGGGAAGTACAGATGTTTGTAAGAAACATGCGGGTGAGTGAGTGAGTGAGTAACGATGTGAGAGAGTAAAGGAGTGAGTAAGGGGTGGGTGTGAATGAGGAAGCAAAATAGTGAGTGAGTGAACGAGCGAGTGAGTCACGTGTATGAGTTATTGTGTCACTTTAGTGGCGAGTGAGTGTGACAGTGACCAATAGGGACTGTGATTGTGACAGTGACTGACAGTGACAGTGCTTTTAAGCCTATTAATGTTTATATTACCACTCACTTAGTTCTTGTTCCTCTCTCTCTTTTGACATCGCTGTGGACCTCTTCACGTTGTCTAGTGAAGACCTAGAAGAAAATATACAAATTACAATAAATGACTGTTTTGTTAAAGTTCTTGATCTAACCGAGGCAATCATGTCAAAGTTGTTCTAGTACATGTCAAAGAAATCAAGTACCCTAGTACGGTGAAAGGGAGACAATCATTGGATCACAGCTTCACAAAGGTAAAAGAAGGGACATAATCTGCTAGAAAACGACTTTCCCGCGCCTGAGCAAGAAAACATCGCGCAACTAAAAGAAGTTAGTTGATATGATGTAAATGTCTGACCTACTCTCTAGCCGTCCTATTTAATAACGTTATTTCGGACCTTTACACACTCAGGCATCCAACCTAATCCTCCGCGGACACACGTACATACCGACATACGTGCAAATACATGCAGATATGTACCCATACGCATGAACGCACGAACTCACGGCAAGCGCGAACACACACAGAGAGACACACGCACGTGAAACAAGCAAGCACATGTCACACACACACACACACACACACACACACACACACACACACACACACACACACACACACTAAACTCATTGCATCCAAACACCAAACAGTTTGTGTCACTGTCTAGGACGATAAACAGATTTGTTGAACTGACCAGCGGCGTCAGAATGTCAAGTGGAAAAATGAGATAAGGTGTTCCATACAACAACGGGAGATGAGAAACAGAATGATGTCCTTGATTTTTGTTCTTCAGCGGGTAAACATGAAGGTTCAAGAATCGGACGAAAAGTGCAGAGACTTGAAAAACTAATACAGAAAAAAGTGTCTGGGACAAAAAGGAGCGGTCTGGTTGATGCCATAGAAACAAATGACAATTCCCAATCCATTCACACACTACATATATATATATATATACACATGTGAGAGAGAGAGATTGAGATAGAGATATGGAAAGAGAAAGAGAGCGTTTTATGAACGTTTATTTTGACTAAAAACTCGATGTTCTCAGTTCTCTTACCTCCAGCTGTAAACGTCTCTCTTAGTACCTTATGAGTTTTACACAATTTGACAGTTTGTATACTTTACACAGTTCAACACAGGCGACGATCAGCGCCTTTTCTGGGGGGGTTGTACACAGTCTAATGGCGTCCTGATCACTTCAGGGTATGCGCTCGTACACGCTTGTGGCATACCCGCGCTCGACAAACCCCGACGAAACACGTTCTGCCCGCTAAGCACGGAGTAGGACTTGTGGATATAGAAATCGAACTCTGCCACCCTACTGCTTGTGTGTGTTGGAAGCCAAAGCTGTGTTACGAGGTCTTGTGCGATGATCTATGAATGAGTCACAAGACTGAATTTTCTGTTTATTGCTTCATGGCAAGAGCTTAAACAGTTGAGAGATAAATGCTTGAGGTCTGAGTGACGTAAGACAGTTAATGGAAAAACAAAGAGAGAGAGAGCAGTGAAGACAAACGTACAGCTCGACAGACAGGTAAACAGACAGAGAGGTAGACTGACAAGTGGACAGAGAGACAGTCATGTAGACAGGTAGACAAACGGGTAGGAGGACAGATTGACAGGCATGTAGAGAGAGAGAGAGAGAAAGAGAAACAGACAAGCGTAGGCACACATGCAGACAGATATGTAGTAAGGCGGGCAGGCAAAGAGTCTGTATAGAAAGGTAGACATACAGACATGTACACACGTAGACAAAGAATAATAAACGCAGACATGCAGACAGACAGGTAGGCAAAGAGGTAGAGAAATGGATAGGTTGAAAAGTAGACAGACAGACAGACAGACAGACAGACAGACAGACAGATCTGCAAATCGGTAGAGAGAGAGAGGTCGATAAACAGGCGTAAGTAGACATGTAGACAGACAGGTATACAACGAGTGGCAAGTGTAATATAAAACAAATTCACGTATAAGCAATCTCTAACGAGGAATAGCTACATTAAAAAAAAAAGAAACTGCACCTTGTGCATGAGAGAGAATGAAAGGTCACTACCTCACGGGAACGACTGCTACACCACAAAACACAACTACACCCTTGCACTGCAAACCACTTCCTTTGCGCACTAGGCTATAGCAACTTCAACAAAAGCGGTGACCAGTTAAGCTGTTTGAAGGACTGCCTTTTAATGAGACATTAATAAGGAACACTTAAAAAGCAAGTATGCGTTGAGCAGGTCAGTACGACAAAACTAGTCGCCACCCGGCCTGAAGCCATCCGAGTTTTCCCTGTCGCTCATAGACGGCGTCTGAGGCCCTTTGCTTCGGGTCTGCTGAGCTCCAGTGCGCTTTTAAGAAATTCTGTAGTGTGCTGCACAAAGACTTTATATCTTTTTATACATCTTACTACCGGTTTTGAGATTCAAGATTCAAGATACAGTTTATTTATTCCAGGGCCATTGCCGATTTTGCGAGAGAGAGAGAGAGAGAGAATTTGAATCTGAATCTTATTCAGAAGACAGTCGATTCATTTTAAGGGATCAAAGACAATGCAACACCGTAAAATATATCCAAGTCTAATGTGATATAGTGATTTACACACATACATACACATAATACGACGTTGTGAACTCGCTACTTCAAATCAGCAAGATAATGATCAGCAGAATGTATTTATGAATGTGAGATTAAGCATACTTTGTTTTAAAAAAATCAGCTATCAATTCAAATTTGATGTAATTCACTACATTAAGATATGTAGTAAAATAAATAACACACACACACACACACACACACACACACACACACACAGAGAGAGAGAGAAAGAAAGAGTCCTAGGTTGCTACAAACAAGCAAACAGAGTGCATGGCAACGAGGTGGCCGGAAAGAGCAGGCATGGTTTCCCGTTCAGTTGAGGTCAACAATTCACCTGTGTCGATTGTCGATCGTGTTTAAGGTGCATTCCCTCTTTTTTCTCCATTAAGTAACTACTGTGTGTGTGCGCCTACACCAGTCTCCGGCACTGGCGGCCGGTGCTGTAGGGAGGGAGGTGTTGCTGAGAGGATGCTGCTGACTGGATGAGGACAGAAGACTTGCTGTCTGACTGGTAACTGACGCCATTGACAAGTGTCCACAAGAAGTGCCTTCAAAACAAATAAACAAACAAACGAAACTTCCAGTTGAAAGGTGAGTGTCATTGGGGTTGTTCTGTCAATACTGGCTCTAAGTTATCGATGCGGTGATATTTGACCTGACACACAGCGGGCCTTCTACACAGCAACACGAGTGCTGAACATGCGAACATGTCTGTACACATGTTTCTTTGACGGTAGTCGTGCGCCATTCAGTGTTTGTGTGTGTGTGTGTGTGTGTGTGTGTGTGTGTGTGTGTGCTAGTTCTTGCGTTCGTGAGTACACAGATACCCCACGTACATGTGTGCATGCATAATAAATAAAGCTAAGTGTGGTGATGTTTTTTTTTGCTTCTGACTCCGTTCACCAAATATTCGTTTCTGTTTCGCCGTGGTCATAGACCTTGTGTGGCAAGTATAACTTGTACTAGGCCATGTTTATGTTTATTGTTTGAGTTACAAGATGACATTACTGTCACTAGATGAAACAATTCTAAGCATACAAACATCATACAAACTTGGACAACGTGACAACCTGAGGGAGTGTGCATGAAAACGGAACAGGAGATGGGAAGGACGGGAAGAAACAATTCGCCGAGAGAGGGGGAGGGGGGAAAACAGGAGGCGAGAGGGTCGCTATCAATATGATTGTTATCTTCCCCCATTCACCCCCGAGCGTCAGTTGGCAGCCCGCCTGGCGAGTACAGATGCTTTATTATTTCGCTACACAATGGCTCTGCGCGTGAAAACGTTTGACTCAAATGAAGCGAGAGATTGAAAGTTCACAATAAAACCACAGCTGGAACGGGTAGCGGCAGGTAGCAGCCCGGATACCCTGTAATCTTGTAATCGTTATTTAATGATGTTGCGTTTAAAAGGGAGACTACTCTCAACGATGTAAACATTTGAGATTTGCTTCCCCTTAATAGATAAGCTTTGCCTGTCAGCATCGCTACGGAGAATTGTCGGTGCGACTTCCCTGGTACTGATGAAAGCCGGCAAGTTTGAGCTGATTCATTGTAAATGGCTGCCAGTGTTTACGCGCGTCTCTTACAGAGTTTACGATAGATTGCAACAGTGAAAGCAAATAATAAAAACGCAAAGGGTGTTAATCACAGAGTTTGTGCCCTGACGGTTAATTAAGCGCGGGGCTAGAGTCGATTTAGAAGCAAAAGTGTTGTGTTAGACTGACCACCACGGGGAAGAGTATGGCAACGATGAAACACAGTTTGTTGGTGTAAGATGGGATGAAAGAGATCAGGATGTTTTGAGAAGGTGATTGAATTAAAATAAAATTCTACCCCCCTCCCCCCCCCAAAAAAAAAGCAAAAATATCCGATTGTGGTTAATTCTTAACATAATCAATGTTGTTCTCTCTTCTTATTAACACAATCATCGTTTTTATCATCGTTATTCTCATTCCTTCGTCCTACTCGAATACGTTGGTGCAGCTATTAATAGCGTACGCCGTGAGACTTTTGCCAAGGGACATAAGTCGAGCTGACAACCTTGCCCCCTCCCATTCCCCATCTGCGTGCAGAAACGCATTTTGACCATTGTGCAACCTGAGACTCAACACAATAACACGCACAACTGATCCAGGCCCAGGACATGATGTGTCGCTGGGGGCTTTCACATAAATAAGATTTGTGGAGAAAGATTCATAACAGGTGCGGCAGACGTGCTGTCACAGGCGGAGCGTATAGAATTCAGCACCTACTGCGGTTTTAAGTATTCATAAAATTTTAGGACAGTTTTAGAGCCCGTGCGAACTTGAGCCCTCGAACACAATTTGTCTAAAGAAGCTGTTAGTGTGAAGGTAGAGGTAGCCCTCTATCAACACTTCTGTTGCTTTGGAGTCAGTTTATGAAACAAGTGTTTACAGCACTGGTATCCTCGTCCAGAGTCGCTTCGATACCCGTGTTGATCAACGTAGTTTTTCCCTAGCATACCCTGCTTTTGAAAGAGTTACTTGACCCATTAGCGAGCAGGAAAAAGAACTCATAGTGAGGGCACCACCCCTCCGCCCCTGAAACATTGGGGACTTAATCACCTCATTTCCAAAAGCTCGAACGGCTTTGGGACTTCCTTTATCCTCTATTTTGTAAAACAAAGTAAAAAAAAAGAACTATGGCATTTAGACTATTTTATACGACTTGATCGGGTGTGGCCACACTACAGGTGACTGTAGCTAAAACGTGTTGACTACAGCGTAATGACCGTTCACGTACGAGGAAATAAACACACGAACAATCAACTCAATTAAGTGACAGTTAGGTGGGGCAGAGAAGTAAGACAGGGTTTACCCTGCAGCGGAACACTTCGACAAGAGTGGGGGGGGGGAGGCGAACAAGTCTTTACCTTGTGAGTGACGGAACCTTTGCTGCGCCTTCCTTCTTTCACTTTCGTGTTGGCTCTGAATGTGCAGACAAGCTGTCTGTAGCGATGTGAATTATTTCCCCCCTGTGTTTCCTTGTGCTGTGTGGGTCAGTAACCCAGTGTGTTTTGTGGTAAAGGCCTTGGGTTCAAATCTCATATCGGAACACTCTCTGTGGCAGTGACACCTGTTCGCAGGAATACTCCTCCCCAGTCCCTAGATCATCCCCCTCCTCTGATTGTACGAAATTAAGTCTAGGTGGAAACACTTTCCCCTGAAAGTGCAAAATTAACTCCTCCCCCACCCCTAGACGCCCCCTCTCCTCTGTTAGTGCGAAATTAACTCTAGATGGAAACACTTTCCTGCCGAACTTACTAACCAGCCAACAAGTTCCTAGGTATTTATAACAGTTGACTATCCTGACGACATCACAGTGGAAGGTACTGACGACTGCATCTGAGTTAGATGTTCGTGCCATGGAATTGTCTATCGCAACAGTCCACAATGTAAGGAAGAGTAGGCTCATATCTCGTTCAGCATCGACCAAGAGTGACAGCAACTGATGTCCCAAAGAGAAAGAATTCCCTTCAGTGTGTGTGTGAGAGAGAGAATTTGTGAGACAGAAGTGACACCCACTTGTAAAGACAATTTAGGACCGTGTACGTGTGACTAGGTCGTCACCAGAATTGCACAACAAGAAGGAAGTATTGTTCAGGCAAGACCTAGCTGGCTGGGGTCGAGTGTACAATACCTTTCTAGCTACTACAGTAGCTGGATGACAACCCATAACTGTCAAAAGTACTTCTAAAACAATAACCGACTGCTAGACATTATAGTTATACAGCAGACGCCCAGGTGGTGTAATGTCCAGCCCGGCGTTCTGACCTCAGGCTCCAACACACACACACACACACACACACACACACACACACACACACACACACACACAATACATCCACACCCCGGAAAGTGTTTCTTAACTATTCAGGAAACCGCCTTAAACCTTAGAAGCCGCGACGAGTGTCACAAGACGTTGTGTCTTTTGACCCATTACACGCATTTCTGCTGAGTGTGCGATGGTGCATACGTTAAAGTCCGCCTTTGTTTCTTCTGTGTGTGTGTGTGTGGGGGGGGAGGGGTCATGTGTTGATGCATGCATATAAATGTGTGTAGATATATCCATGTTATACAATAAATTTCTGATTCAGTATAAGATTACGAACTTGCAGCAGATAATTCTAAGAAAGGATGTGGCCTGATAACTGTCATATAATTTCTTATCAGTGCGTACATGTGCTTATGACGCCATACATTTGTGTTCTCGCTACGGAACAAATCAGCTGATCGAAGTCTATCTCATCATCAAATAAGCCCTCGCACACCGCGGCTCTAACCATGAACCAGTAATAAGGTAACCTAGAGTTAGCTACACACTGGGTCCTTTAACTTGAAAACGGTGCATACCTAACGGTATAGGCCACCTTGGTTTATAGCCATGGCTACCGAGGGCTTTGCAGGTAGTGAATGGATGATAACTGAACCCGTAAGTTCCAACGTTCCTTTGTTCATAACAACGGCCCCAGATCTCTTTGCTCGATCAACAACAAAAGTGGCCTACTTGATCTGAGTATTGACCGCCTCATAGCCCTGACTTTATTTCAGTCTTCTTCCTATCGAATGACGATTTTCATGTCTTCTGCGACTGATTTAAAGAGAGCAAGTACCCTGGGTGTACCTTACTTGTTTATGTGTGTTTGGGGGTAGGGGGCGGGGAACGGTGTTCAGGATGGCTGTGAGGTGGGGGAGTAGGGGGTGAAGAGTCGAGGCTTTCCCCTCCCCCCTAACCCTTCCTTAGATACATCTGTTGACGCACGCTGTTTCTTCGGGGAGGTTGAACAGAGTTTAGCGAAATTGTATACAAGGGTGAGAAGTTATATCGAAGCCTTTGTTTTTCTTGAAAAAGGAGACGAAGGAGACGTGCTTCATTTCGTCTCATTTATTCAGCTGCCACGTGGAAGGCTGGGTGACGCACAGCCTCTCGACATCATTTGCCCTTCGCTGTCGGCAACCGTGTGTGTTGTCGCGTGCTTTGTTAATGACGCGTCATTAATGTGTTTCTGCGAGGTGGTCTATCAATATCTTACAAATACAAAAAAGCCATAACAAGGGTTGATAATGATCCAGAGCGAAAACAGGTGTTGCCTCCGAACCGCCTGGAGGAAGAAGGGTGGATGGAGAGCACAATGTAACAAAAGAAGAGCTAGGTGGCATCATCATCATCATCATCATCATCATCATCATCATCATCATCATCATCATCATCATCATCATCATCATCATCATCATCATCATCGTCGTCGTCATCATTTTCATTCACATGACGTTACCACATTGCCTGTACCTTTCAAACAGTCCTTACCGAAAGCAAATGAGTTGACGTCAGGAAGTATTCTTAAATTTTGAGTTTAATTTGATTTCTTCTTAAGTTAAACAACTCACTCACTCACTCACTCACTCACTCACTCACTCACTCACTCACTCACTCACTCAAAGATGTCGGTGGACATATAGTTAATACGAGTAAACGCCAAGAGATGCTCTCACCGAGTAAAGACATGAACAAATTTTGCAAATGTAAATGTTAAAAAGAAAGAAAAACTAAAAACATATTTCACAATGAATTTCGTGTTGTAGCTTAATTAGCAAGTCTGTCAACCCGTCATAAATCTAGAGCACCATGCATTCGCACAGGGGTGACAAAGATTTTTTTTTTAAGTTTATTTCCGGCAAAGGTCACACCAGTATGTGTGAGTGTAATCACATTAACAACCAACAGACGGATAACACTGTCTCTCATTCTCTCTCTATATATAGATATACATTTATATAAAAGAAACGGGGGATAGGCTGAAGGTAGGTCTAACATTTTGTGTTCACAATGAATCAAGATACTGATAAGATTTGTTATGTATTTATTGTAGAGCGAGCAGGATGGAGGTCAGTATGGACATGGGAAGGACAGCAGAGCCAAGTCTGTCGGAGCGATTAGTCAGAGGCAGTGACGGTGGAAAACAACATTTGCCTACCGGCAGTCGACCACAGAACCGAAACTGGCTGACTCCTGATTCCGTAGCCAGGTGACGTGTGTACGGTAGGGGTGACGTGCTTTCCTCACTGGCCTGTAGCACGTAACAACTTTTTTTTTTACCCTATCGTGCCCATTACGTCACCCAGACTTTGTTTAGCAAACTGCACTTAAAGGGGGTGGGGGGTGTAATCTGTTCCACAGAATAGAGTTTGTCTGTAGGATGACGTTTGTCTATAAAGCGGTGTTTATGTACACGATGACGTGTCTGTGTGAAAACAGTAGGACAACTTTCGCAATAGGAGTAACATTTGTCTACAGGATGACTTCTGTTAATATCATGACATTTGTTGTCTTTATGTTTGCCCCACTCTACTAACCGTTAATGTTTCTATCATGATTGAGAAATATATATATATATATATGTAGAGAGAACAGACACCTACACTGGCTTTGACTATGTTAGAACAAATGACAAAAGCTAAGATGCTGTTACAGACGTAACCTGTTGCGCATTTTGCGCGCGTGCACACACACACACACACACACACTGCAGTTCAGTCTTCTATCATCTGCATTTCCTTGCACAGAGGACATCAAATCTGTTAGCGAATCGTCGACATGCTTCACATGTCACTGCACTTTTTTTCAGTAGCTCCTCGGCCTCCACAACAACCCCACCACTTAGCTATCAGTGGGAGAGTTATCATCTCGCACTTAGCTATCAGTGGGAGAGTTATCATCTCGCACTTAGCTATCAGTGGGACAGTTATCATCTCGCATTCAAAAGTCACCTGAGACGTCATTGTTCCCCCCACCCCACCCTTACCACTATACCCCTACCCAGTCCCTCGTATCGTTTACTAAAAGCGAGAGAGACCCACGCAGGATGTTGCAGAGACCTGTCGTCTTTTAAGATAAAGCGGGATTGTGTTCAGAATTAGGATGACAGCGCGTGATAATGTAGAGTTAGTGTGTGAACCGAATTACAATCCTGAGAGAGAAAGACCTGAGGCACTTAGAGTGCGAGAGAGTGTGAGATGTTTACATCCTCGAACCACTGTCGTATGGTTATTACAATATGGTTTATGGTTTATGCTTTACATAATTCAACGAAACCTACTCACTACTCCGCTTAGCTATCATTATTCAAAAGTATCTAAGAAGATTAGCTAAAAGTCGCAGATGATTGAATAGGAAAGATACATTCTAATGGTAAAATACTGCATCCTGAGTTATGATTGCGTAAGGTTACCACAAATAGGTTGATTACTTGTCTCGGTTGTCTGTACTGATGCCTCAGTCTAGCAAGACTGCAAAATGCAAAAGGGAGAAACAATGTTTAAGAAATCATTCTTTTAACCGGACTTTCGAATAATTAGAGTTATCGCAATCTATTGTACCACGTGTTTGTTTCAGATTATGCAGATTACTATTAACTTTTTACAGAGAATTATAGCAGGCTCTCTCCAGAACAAAATAACCATGGCAGATAGTCTTTAAGTCTGTTATGTCCTTCATCCTCTTACTTGACTGCGTTGCAGATACGCTTTGCCAGGTTACCTGCTCACTATCACTGTCACGTGGTACATGGGCGTGGCTGACGTCATTCCGGCGCTGTACGCAGCCTGGGGAGAGACCGTGGTGCTGTGTCAGCAGTGTTTCGTCACCGTCGTCTTCGTGGAGACGATGCTGAACTGGCTGTGCATTCGCTACGTCGACTCCTCCTACACATGGTACCTCAAGAAGAAACACTCGCTGCTGGGGCGTCGACGAGCCCGGGGTGGTCACGGCGACAAGAACAACGCCCCAGCCTCCGGCAGTTCCCGCAGCATTTCGCTAAACCTGGGGGATCTTCGCGAGAATGTCGCCGCCGGCGCTGACAGGGAGGATTCCTGCCGCCACCCAAACGGTGACACGATGCTCGAGGACTCTGAAAACAAGGAAAGAGGAGATAATCGGGACGACCTTCGATACAAAACTGAAGAAAACTCCTTGCTGGAAGACACGGAGGATTTGGGCGAAGCCTGGCGCCCGAAGTTCCACCCGCCCCAGCGGACAACTTTCTCGTACTGGTCATGGGCGCCCTGCTACATCTGCGAGTTCATGCGGCCGCCCCGTTGCCACCACTGCCCCGTGTGCCAGACCTGCGTTCTAAAGCGTGACCACCATTGCTACTTCGCCGGCGCATGCGTAGGTTGGCGCAACCAGCGGCATTTCATCGTCTTCGCGTTTTGGGCCGTGCTGGCCGTCATTTACGCTTTGGGCCACGCCCTGCCCTTTTTTTACGCGCACCTGTGGCCGCACATGGTGGCCTTTGATCTCATCGCACCTGTGGCCGTGCTGCGCTGGCTTTTCGGCTACCTGCCTGGCAGGACCTGTCTCTGCATCGTCGTCATCTACCTTCTCCTCTACTTTTTACTGCTGACGTCAGGCTTTCTGCACGAGCAGGCGGCCTTGATCCGGAAAGGGGTGACATCATTCGAGGTGTCCAACCTGAAGAAATCCTTGGAGCTGGAGGAGACGAGATGTCTCCGCTTGAAGATCCGGTCGATCTTTGGTCTGTACTGGGCGTTGAACTTTATTGTACCCATTCACTGGGTGTTCGAAACGGAAGAGGATCCAGAAAACTGGCCACATGTGAAAGTTCACAGACACTAAAAATACTAATGAACTCTATTTGTTGTTGCTGTTAAATGGACTGTTGAAGAAAAAAAATGAAGAGTTTTCTCGCGAAAGAATAAAGCGAAAAGTCATGTAGAAAAAGATGGCTGTGTGTGTGTGTGTGTGTGTGTGTGTGTGTGTGTGCGCGTGCGCGCGCGTGCACACCAATAACAACGAAATTTACACATCTGACTTATCGAGTGAATGTGAGTTTAGAAAGCCGTTTTCACAGGACTACAAACTACCTAACTAACATACAACAAAACACACAAATAAACTTTTAAGCAATCGCATTACATGCATGCACGGCAAGGCAGCCAGCCCTGTAAGCAGATGCCATATGCAGAGAAAGAACAGCGTGCCCGAGACGAGAACTGATCACGGAACAGCCAAACCTTGTTGTATTGGTGACAGTTGCTAAGAGTTGCGCCACCGGACCGCCCTATGAGGGAAGGAAATTTTCTATTAAAATTGGCGCATTGTTGGATGAAATAAAATCAAATACTTTAAAAATTTGCAAATTAAAGCGTTTATAGATGGTGGTAGCGCAGGTGATGGTAATTGTTTCTGCTTTTTACCGCCCGCCATCCTTCTTACTGCCTGCAAGAAGGGAAATCCTGACCTGAGAAAGTAAGTAGTTAGAGAGATGGAAGAGACAACTGCCTTCAGCATTTCGAGGAACTGCTCAACTGACCAAGCCTCCAGTACTAGCTAATATACCAGAAAGTGAAGAAGACGTGGACATTAGCTTGGGACCCACAACCATGACAAAAATAAAGGAAGCCATCTAAACAGAGTCCCCTAGTGGATGCCTCACCACTCAGGTACGAAGCGGACTAAGTAAAGTACCGCGGTCACTGAATTAGACGGAGATGTCCACAGTAAGACAATACTCGTGGAGTGTGCGAGCTGTCTCACCTGTTACAGACCACCTAGCATGACATGTCTCACACAACCCTAACATGACAGAAAGTCGGAAGAAATAACTGGACTGAACTAAATTAATGGTCTGTCTTCACCCTGATATCCTGAAGATATGCGTCTGTCATCCAAGACCGAGGAACCCAAACCATTTACAGGACTGACACCAGATGACTGGTCTGTCTCGTTTTCTGTGCTTACATTGGAATGATTAATTAACTATATTGGGTGACTAAGTGGTGTTAGGTGTATGTGTCGTATTACTTTCTGCGTGTGCATTTGTACAGTTTTCGTTTCTTCCGTTTAATTCGTTTTCGTTTTGTTGAATAAATCTTTGTTCGCATTGTCAACAGGTATATGTCTTTTTCTCAACTGAGGATCGAGCTGGCATTGTTGCTCACCGCGGGCGATCAAGTGACTGCTGAATGTGTTGAGTGCGAGCGTGCTTGTGAGTGTGTATCGGCGAGAACCCGAAAGCGGTGGCAAGCGACAACACATAAGCCGACACACACACACACACACACACACACACACACACACACACACACACACACACACGCACGCACGCACGCACGCACGCACGCACACACACACGTGCACATAGTCACACATACACAGACCCACGTTCAGGCACTTACCCACACACTCATCCACCATTATCCATTTTATATATTTTTCGTGAACCTTGAGGAGAAGGACACGCGAGGATGGCCAGAGGGGTGTAATTTCCGTCGCTCGGACTAATTACACTCTCAACACCTTTACCAACTCACGTCGTCTTGTACCGTGCACGCAACACTTATACTAAATTGCTAATATGGTGAATGATCCAATCTGACTCCAGGGGTACGTCCCCAACAACAAACTCAAGGCAATTAAGTGCAGATTAATCACAATATAAGATTACCACAAATTACAATTCAAACTCGTTTTCCAGGTATCCCTCCACAATCCCCTACGGCTAATCCAGGTGTCGTGAGTCACTGACTAATTAGCTTAACTACCATACACAACACACTACACTTGTCACTTATCTTTCTACACAAGAATGTCTCTCGCGATGTGGAGGGCCCTCCGATGTCTTGACGTCTGATAATCCGTAGATGTCACTCCGCCAGTCGTTGCTGCCTTTTCCACGAACACAGAGACTCTGGCACTGCCACGTGCCACCACGTGACTCCTCCTCAAGGCCGGACTGCGATCAGAACTTAACCGCGCCTAATGAGGACCAACGCTTCTCTACCAGCTTTACCTCTGCTGTCTACGACCAACAGCCACTGGTGATGCAAACGTTGTGCACTCTGTGATAGAGTGGGTCTTAACGCACCTCGGTTGTGCTGAAGTAGCCACGATTCCCAGACTAACTCTCAGCGGAGAATCTGAACAGCCTTGAACAGATCTCTGCTACAACCTTCTCCCTCGAGATTCCAGTGCGAAGACACCGATTCCTCGGCTGACACGATGTTATATCCTCGTCTCCGGCGATCGTCATCTCTCGCGATTGGCTAATTACACCATACACACACTCACAGCCATTCTGTTACCTGCCTATGACCAATCACTACCCAGCAAGTACGTGATGGACAGGTGGTCACTGACTTTCCAAGTAAGAATTCTGCGTACTACAACCAATCGCGCATCGACGCTAGCCTGAAACAACTACCGCCACCCAAGTCTGGAAAACATTCTCCACCCTAAAGGTTATCTTACCTGGGTGTGTTAGGGCCACGCAACGTGCAGACAGGTCACATACACCACACACTGACCACACGGCGTTCCTTACGTGCTCTTTCGTTCAACAAAACACAAAGATCTGTCCGTGGGTTCCTAATGTCCTATAATTATGAGGAGTTCTATTAATAAGTATGGGGCGGTTGCCCACTCCAAAATTTCCATTTACTTTTCCATTTTCACAGAATTTCAAACAGATTCCCATCAAACCTATCTCGCAACAAATTACGGTCTACATATACCCTTTCGATAACATACGTGAGTCTAACAAGCATGAATCAATACACGTCAGTAATCAAGCAAAAATCTATGTTGGTCAACCATTGAGCATGAATCAATATAACATCACTATAACCGAACGTCCAATTATTCTTCTTTAACAAACAGCTCCTCTCACTACTAGTCAGTCCCTTCTTCAATGTTCCAATCAATCAGTTCTCCGACAGATATTCAGATTGAGACATAACAAAGTCCCGAAATGGCTGCCATTTAAACTAGAAAATGACAAAACTCACTGTTCCAAGTCCGATTAAGATTCATACACGCACTGGCATACACACTCCTATAAATTATCTCCCTTGACACACTTCATTCGACTGGTGTCGGCGCTTCTCCTGGATCACCGATTATCACCTCCTTTTGCCGTGGCGAAATCAGCACGCTGAAGACAATACTCTCTTGATGTCATGCACACAGCTCTTTGAAGATAACATACTTCTTTGGTCATAGGGCAAACAGCTCACTGACGACAATATACTCAGGGGTCGTAATTCATACAGCACGTTGAAGACAGTATACGCCTTGGTCGTACTTTCACACAATACGTTGGAGACAATATACTCCTTGGTCCACGATATCTTCTTTACAGTCTTCTTGACCCCCAACCAATTCCTGGTATACTCCAAAACTCTTAAACTCCTTGTTCTTCTTCCCCAAGTAATTCCACGATAAACTCCAAAACTCCTCGTCTCCAACACCACAGTTTGACGAGGCTACACTTCAATAATCCTTCTCAGCTCGTGCTGTCTGGGCAGGCACGTAGACTGAATCCGATACACTCCCAAAACTCCTTGCCTACAATCACTCCTCGCTCTTTTCCCCAAGTAATTCCTGCAAATACTTGTGCCTCCATGAATACTCACACCAACTGCACAACCACATTATATTATATCATCACAACTATTATACTTCTTTCTAAGATCCATCAAATATCATAAGCGCTCGTCATTCTCTCCAGGCCTATTACAAAGACCAATCAATAAAGAAAATGACTATTACTAAGATCCATCAATAAAAAAACATTCCATACCTTGACTAGGCAAGGAATTACTGATTCCTACTATTTCACACAAAACTTTTACTCCTACGTCTTTCTCTGTAGACGTCTCATTTGTGAATGACTAAAATGAGTTCACCTGACTTACTGGGGCTACAGTGACTACTTCGCTCACTCGTACGTTGTCTCCTTAACTATACTCACATTCGTGTATTTCTCAAACTTTCATTAAAGGGGAGCTATTCGTACTCCTTAAGACATGCAAGGGAAATAATATCTCATTCCTAACAGGTGCTACACTTTCAAAATAGTGGTCAAGTCGTTAACTTGCCACCTGTCTAACCTGCACTGATGAATGTGCGGTGAGCGAGTTCAGTTCAATCAGAAACAGAGCAGGCGCTACTGTCCCCTCGATCAACTCGCATCATTCAATCCCATCCCCCATCCAGCCTGGTTACCTGCGGTAGGTTTAGGATCTTGACCGGCTTAGCTTACCTACGAGTCTCTGGCCAGTCTCTCCCCCTGAGCGAACGGGGAGTCCCTTTCTTCTGATGGACAAAAGGACGGGTCGCCGTTCAGGATCTGATCTAACCTGCGCAGGTCCGTTTGGCCGCGTGTCCGCGCGACTTGTTGGAAAGCAAGAGTGCCGTACCAAGACTACAACCCTTATCACTAGTAATCATATGACAATATTATAGTCTGTCTTCATTCTACTGAAGGCGAAATGTTCTGCATCAACGCATATCCGTTGATTCATTTTATGTATGGATGTTCTCTCTTTCTCTATATATATATGTATTCTATGTATGACAATGACACACTGTATATAAAAACGGATGGATAATGTGTCTGCAGCGTGCTTGAAAACAGCAGATGAGGTACAAACTCCACGGCTGAATATTTCACATCTCTGTAGGAAATGATATTCTGTCGACCCAGCTTTTCACACACACACACACACACACACACACACACACACACACACACACACACACACACACACACACACACACACACACACACACACACACACACACAGCGTGCGCTCGTTTCATGTTCTACACTCGGTAAATTCTGGGACATTACCAGACATTTTTGTTATCAGCCGCATTTCTTACCGCTTACCCTCAGGCAACATTTTTGATATGCTGCTGTCGCCGGCGATGACAAAGCGGATGTCAGTTGTCTTACGTCACAAAAATCACTGTGACATCGCTGTCTGCTTCTGACGATACGTCATCTGCTTAACAAGCGCTTCACAGCAAGTGGGTGGCCCATCCGTCTTCCAGCGGACATCGCTGATGACGGATGAGAAAGAAAAAAAGGGCTGCTTGCCTTCCATAGCAAGTCCCCGTCACAAACACGCATCCCGTGATGAAACGTTTTCTCTTTAAAGTTTAAATTTTCTGTCGCACAAACTGCCACACGACGATGGAAAATAAGACAAGTCTGACAAGTCGCCATTCTCATGTGTAATTAATTCTGAACAATTTTGACAGACGATAAATGACAGTTGAAGCTTTCCGGACATACGATGACCTTCACGATGCAGTCCACATTTTATGAGTTCGAGTGAAAACCATCGTCAGCAACAACGTGTCCACTTGTTTACAGCATGAAACGCAACGCGCGGTAATAAATAATGAATGAACAGTGTTTAGGAAGGCTCAAGCAAATTTTTAATGACCCTGGACCTCGTCCGGTACGCTTAAGGTTTGAACTGCACTACAGATGGTTGCATTTTTAACATCTGACGGTGTAAGGGGGAATTGATCAATCCCAAAAGTCTGTGTGCGTGCGTGCGTGCCTGAGAGAGAGAGAGAGATGGGAAGAGAGAACATTGATAGGGGTCCCCCAGTGCATCATCTTCAATGTCGTCAGGCAGACCTTTTAAAGGGAGGTGGGGAGAGATTTACATGCTGTCTGGCAGACGACACTTAAGCGCAAGATGATATTGATTTAACAAAATGTGCAGCACGAGGTACTCTCATGACGCTGTTTAAAATTATTGACTTTAAAAAAAACTTTTTTTTGAAAGCATCCCATGCGCAATCCATCAGGCGGCAGTAGCCTTTAAAGGGAAAAGCAAGTCTGATGGTTAGGTGAGTTTTGCAACCTGAACTTCGACATATTAGACTAATTAGACCATCACATTCTATCTTTTAAGCCCATCTTTCCATTTGACTTGCTTTTCCATTGAAGTGCAGTATATCAATATAGGATATATGAGTATATCAAGCTCTAAAATCTAAATAATTCAAATTTGAAACCACAAAAGATAAGTTTGGGAGAGTAAAAATCTTGAAAAGTGCTACAGGTAGGAAGTCACACGCCAGTCACCTGGCTGAGCAAACCGTGGTTAACAAGCGAGCTGATAATATATATATATATATATCAGGTTTTAAATAATACTTACTTGGGAGAAACTGTTGTGCTCTTTGTTTTTCTTTTACTTTTTTGTCTGACAACAAAATATCTTTAGTTTGTGCGTCAGTAAACATATTGAATCAACTTGTACTTCATCGGTATTTCAATCTCAGTGCTGCACGAGCTGCACCGATGTGTTGTTGTCTACAGTGATAGAAGACGAACTTGACGTCGGGTTAGAAAAACAAGACGTTAGTAGCCAAGCTTGTTTTTCGCTTGCCCACAGCATTGCTGAAAATCCCTTTATTGTGAGTCTAGGATTGTAAGTAGCATGAGTCGTCAGTCCAATAAAAGTGGTAAGAACGTCAGTTCTGATGACTGCTGACGCTGATCTGGTAATTTCGCAAGTCCAGAGTTAGTAGAGACGAAATCGTTTTTTTTTTCTTTTTAGTTTCGCATTTACCTGCAGTTCCACATCTAAAATATCGTCAAACGTTTGACAGAGCTTCAACGCATTTGGGGCTACCGTTAGTGACAGAACTGTTGGTCAACATGTTTTTGAGCAAAGTCCAAACCTCTTTACCTACGCATTTGCCTCCGAAATGAGACTTCAGGAAACTTCGAAGATTTGACGCACCGGCTGTCTGCCCGATAATGTTGTCGACATTAACACTCATCGAATTCTAGGGGTAAACACACAAGCACAAGTCTACACTTCAGTGTGTATTACCTTTTGCACGTGCGTAAAGCACTAACAGACGTAGATGACATTACAAAATAGTTGATCCAAGTGCAGAATGCTATTTCCACAAATATGGGTGAATGATCCTCTCTCCCTTCGGTTCTCGAGATACACGCCTGCAAGCATCACCACGTGCAACACTGACGTCACGATTGTACATGAATACGTTTACGTGGTAAACGCTTCAGCCAAGGAAAGAGTTAGGAACATATTTGGCGTATCGGTGTACAATCATGACGTCACGATTTCACCTCCCCCCTGTTATTGTCAGCAGCTGTCAGTCTCCAAAAAAAAAAAAAAAAAAAAAAAAGCAAATCATGCCTTTGCTTAAATTGGAAGTTTGAGAGAGGTTATTTCCAAGACATCCTTGTAGCTTTTATCGTCAAGGCATTGAGAGCCGTGCACGAGTTCTGAGAGGCCGACCTGAGTACTGCGTAACGCTCTCTGTTGTGCATGGGCTGTCGATGGGATACCAGGAAAAACCCACTTCACTGGTGTCGGGTCTCGAAATGTTCGCGTGGCCGAGTATACATCTGGAGCTATTAGCTTAAGGGCTGGTGCAATCCTTGTGACGTAAGACGACACCGACATTTGCGTGGCCTCAAAGATCGACTACATGCACAATGCATGGAGCGGGGTTGCCCGTAGTTACATGGCAACAAGAGAGAAAGAGAGACTCTCAGACAGACAGAAGGATCGTGCAACATGCGATGAGTCGAAATGGATCATGTCTCTTTCCTGGTTTGTTTTATGACGTTAATCATATATCTGATAAATAAATCGTGTTTAACTCATGTATCGAAATAGTTAAGTATAAGCTGTGTTTTTATCGTGAAATTCGCGGTTGTGTAAAATATTAATAGCTGGTGCTTACTGTGAAGTGCGCTTAGGGGAAAATCAAGACCAAAGTTGGAGGTCAAAATGTCTCACGAAATGGAACCCACTGGTTCACGATTATTGCCCGTTGCATAGCCAATACGCAATGAGTCATCTGATGAAGGTTTTAAAATGTGCAAATAGAAATAAGATCTCCGAGGAGATTCAAGGTAAATACAGAGATCGCTGTCAGTACGAAAAAATGAAGGAGGTGGTTTCACGAACACTACCAGACAAAGATGTAAACAGCTGTAAACTAGTGTAAGAGAATAGCTGTAAACCCGTTACAAAACGTGTAAACTGGTGTGAGAGATGTAAGTATGTAAATTGTTTCCAAACTGGCGAGTGAGAGCCACAAATTGTGACAACATATCGAAATTGTGTTTCAAATTTCATGTGTTACACAATTTTGGAAGAGCTGAACAGTTTATATGACGTGAGAGTTACAAACTGTTGGATGTGTTGTAAACTGTTACAAGAGTTTCCAAACTGGTATAAAACCCACAGACTGTCAAAAGAGATATAAGCTGTTATATATGCTGCAAACTGCTGTAAGAGCGGCAGTGTGGTGTAAGTGGTGTAAACTATCGTAACACGTGTAGACTAATGATAAGGAGTGTACACTGTTGCAAGCGTATGCCATGCAGACCAACTTACTGTACCTACTGTGTTAGTACAATTCGAGCGGAAGTTGTTTTGTGTTAGTAATAATTAGTCATAACGCACCATTTTGACCAAATCATGTAACAGCGAAACTATAAATAAACTTTATTGACACCCTGAGCACGTGACTAACGTTATCTGCGAGCGATCCGAGGGCTCGATAACGTGATGGACACTGTGGTTGCCGATGGCTGGATGTCATTTACCTCTCCTTGTAGCTCTTCAGCCATCCAGACTCGCAATCTAGGCTGTTCGCTGTGACTTGCCAGACGACCCCTCAACCACCATCCTTTTCCCTCTCCACCCCCACCCACCCTTGACACGTCACCATAAACCCCCGCATGCGTGTACAGTCACCCGGATGTAGTGTCAAGAGATGGGATGGGGAGGGATAGTCCTCAAAGCTCGCTTTCTTTACAAGCTGTGGACTGTAACAGGTTGGCGACCTGACGGGGAAAGGGCGGGGGCGAAATAAAATTCAATCAAAAATAGAAGATATGTAGGGAAGATAGCAGATAACACTAGCGACAAGCGACGACAGCTGGGAGCTTGTGTAACCGCCGGGGAGGGGTGTGTGAGGTCATTGTACACACGAACAAACAAGCTGTAAACTTCGTCCGATGCTGGCTGACATCCATGATACGTATGTCAGTATGATGACAGCCAGACATTAACCCACCATCTCTCTTTGTCTCTCTCTCTCCCTCACACCCCCCCCCCACACACACTCTCTCATTACCACACATCCTCTCACAAGTTTTTCAATCATATTTTAAAATAATTTTAGAACACGATCTGTAAAGAGTACGACTGTTTGCTCGGAACCGGTAGCTGAATGACTGAATGGAATGTAGTTTGCTGAAGTGGTTGACAGTTGTTTTGAATAGTGTGACGTGGGAAGTCACCTGCCCGAGTAACTACCGGCGTGAAGGTATTTCATGTCACTTAGTGTATTTACCTAACCCTGCAGTAGAGTGTGAACGGAAATGGTGCAGGTGTAGCAAACCCACTTAGACCTTAAACCCTGTTTCATAAGGTCTAAACCGGACACGCAGTCACATTCGTCATAATGGCAAATAACGGTTGTACACACGCAGTTTGCCAAATGCGTGAATAAGGTTCAAGAAGGACCCTGCAGGCCAGAACATTAGGTCTACCAATGGAAGGCTTTGTAACTCAGTCTTTATATCGAGATCATCCGCCGGTCTAACTTCACCATCGCCTGATGTACTCTGAGCATATTTGCGTGTATGTTTCGGAGTGTGAGAAAAATCCTGGTAAAGATACAGGTATTGATTAATCGACGCGAATACGGGGTGCGCACAGGGTGGGAGGGAGAGAGAGAAAGATGTAGTCCCTTCAACTTTTGATCGTTGCAACATAAAGTATTAGATACCGCACCAATCTCGGAACCAGCTTGATGTTATGGCGGACTTGTTCCTCGCCAGAGGGAGGTGTGTCCTACTGAAGCTTAATTGATCTTAAGAGATCCTGATAAGCCTTCCTATTACATCAGGCCTTAAAGGTGGAACTTTATGTGGGCGGTTTTTAAAATTATTTCCCCCGAGCGAGGGAAGGTAGGAGTACTGGCGATGCAGATTTGTACACGCGGTCAGTCTTCATTAATTGCTCTCTCGACCATGAGGCAGGGTGGAGATTATAATAAAATGTCTTTCTCAGCCGAGTACTTGCCTTGAAAAAGCTGAGGTGAAACGGTTTGCAAGTGAACATACTGTCAGGGTTAGGACCGACAATTGAATATATTCTCCATAAAATAATTAGAGAGAAAAATACAGGAGAGAAGGATGAACAGCGAAAATGACAAAAAGACAACTGAATTTTAAAACTTTATTTTCATTGCTTTTGTTTATCTTTCTCTAAATCTCTATATTTGTCTTTACTCATAAGCGGAGATAACAATATTCAACATTTTCCGTTTATTCACCTGGCGACTGATATAAAGTACATCTGCGTTTGTGTGCAATGTTCGTACTTTTACAAATGGGTAACAATTCACGTCTGTAACACAGCGCCCATTCACCATCTACAAAAGCGGCCCCACGGTCCATGTTTGTTGGTGAGCACGAGATGCACGACAAGGTGAAGGACAATGTAGATCACGTTCATGCCCATTCAGTGTCTTGCACCTCTTCGCTCGAAGTCAAGATGTCAAAAATTGATGGGGATGTGCTGATCGTCTCTGGCTGTCCTAACGGACATGTTATTGTTTGGAACTCGTTGTCCCGACTAGGTGACAGTTATTCTGTTAATGAAAGAATGTACCTTGCGTACATTACATCGGGGATTATCCCCATTCAATATAAAAAATTGCTAAGTTTGCCAATTTGGGACATGTAAATAATACATTTTTGAGGAAACGGATGCCAAGGATGTGCAGTCTGACTGCTTGAACCGCCAGTCTGTCGCAGCTGCACTTCAAGCAGAATAGTCATCTCCTCTGACCAGAGACTTTAAAGAGAGAAGGACTAGCAGCTCAAGCACGGGAACAGATAACTTGCGACGCGCATGCGCTGGACTCAGTCATTGCTTCGTTTTTTCCGGTTTCACTTTACACAGTGTGTCACAGAGCTGCTGTCGTAATTATTTTGAGATGTGTGTGTGTGTGAAGATAATAAGTGATCTATTATAATATGAAGTCTGTTGTAATATGTTAAATAATTTGATAAGATAAGCTAACACAACACACGATGAAAATGTGTTCAAAACAACATGTTAAAAATAATCAATAAATAAGGATTTAAATGTGTTACAGAATAAATGGAGTTTAAGGTACGTTCCTTAGACCCTTGATCTGAATTAAATTCATTAAGAAACGATAAACTCGCTATAAACCGCTTTCTGTAACCACTCAGAAAGACAATGATGTAGAGAGCGAGAGCTTGGTGACATAACCATCTTCTTGACTTCAAAATAAATACATATACTACGATACAACGCTTTTTGAGCAAATATATTTTACATTATGATTCATATATTTAAAATTTATATCAAAACATACGTTCTAAGAATATTTCTTCAGTAGCCAAGGATTCTATATTATGCTCGCGGGTACAAAACAAAGAGACCGGAAGCTGCCTGTCAATAAGTTAAGCTTGTATACAGCTGGACGGGAGTTGAGTCAGCGCTGGCCCACTACGCGTGCGCAGTGATGGCTGTCCTTTCCTTCAGTGTCTCTGCTCTCACCGACGGGATCAGTGTGATGACAGATGCAAGGCACGCATGTCGAACAACTTCATATTACACTGTTCATGTTACTCTGGGAGTATTGACCCACAAGGTTCTAAATATTCAGCACATCACCAACGTGTGCAGCCAGCGGCACGAAGCAGTGAGCTGTGAGAGGATGTATGAAAGTATGAATGTGTCAGGTGTCATCATTTGTCAGGAACACACGGGACGTGCAGACGGGTCACATACAACACACACTGTCCACACGGCGTTCCTCACGTGCTCTTTCACGCAACAAAATACAAAGACCTGTACGTGGGTTCCTAAATCTCTATAATTTCGGGGTTCTTACTAGTTTTTATAGGGAAACAGCAAAATCATCCAATTTTAAATACTTCTTAAGCTCTCTCTCTCTCTCTATATATATATATTAACAGTCAAGCATGAGAATGAAATCAACGACGTATATAATCCTCCCTTCTCCAGTCCTCCGTTTTCAATAATAGTCTCCTCCTTCTATAAGTCAAATCTTCTTCCAATGGGTACACCAACAGTTTCTCAGAAAGTAAACAAATGACCAAAAACACACTGTCAGAACACACGCACTCACAGATATACACTTGCCTGTAATACTCCTCCTTAAAACTATCCAGATGATTAGAATACACAGCACTGCCAATCTCTTCAAACACACAGTAATACTTCAATTATCAGAATCCTCCAGCAGACACACAGCAACTGGCGAATCTCTCCAAACACACAGCAATACTCCGAACGCAGACGACCTTTTCTTTTTTCTCCAACCTTCTCTCACCGCCCGTTCTCACACACTCCCCCAGCAGACGACTTCCTTCTTCCAATCTCCCAGACGACACCTGACGTCATTCCTCCTTTTACGTCATGCGTCCTAAACCATACTCCAAACGTAGATTCAAGGGTCACTATCCCTGCTGCTTAAAACAAACAAGGGCGCTAACTCCATTCCTGACATTCGCTTTTTCGCTTTCAACATACTACACACTCTTAACCAGTCAGGGCAATATCTCTGATCCCTTACATCATTCAAGCGCATGTTCACGACCGTAATGTCGCAGTTAATAAGTTAGTGAGAACTAACGTTCTTAGAAACATTAACGAGAGGTGGCACGTTGCTAAAAGCTGGAATGAAAAAGCTGGCGCAAGGTAGTAAAGCGAACGTCAGCAATATATACCTTCTCTAATAGTGCTAACTGATCCTGCTGCTGTCAACCTTCTGAGCGACTTTCTGCATGACCATATACTCTATAAAAATCCAGATGACTACGTGCTGACTAGGGACACATTTTATGTTGAACCACTTACAGTTGCAAACTATATTTTGTTGTTGCTAGTGCTCTTCTTTCCCTCTCTTACTCATTTTCGTTCCGTTGTCCAAAACGAAACCAACCACACCAGAGCCAAACTAACAGCGGTGTATATGTAAGTTCTACCCTCTTGCTTCCATCCTCGGATTTTATTGTGCATTTGCAGATTACTTCCCAGATGTGCACCTGCCTCGGAAGTGAAGATAGTGGTAAAAAAAATGTTCTAGTAGAAAGGACATCGAATGCATTAGATGAACGCAGACTGTCATTCCCCAGATTCCCTCGCACTTGTGAAACCCTTTTCTTCCTACGGTCCGAAGAAGTTTCCCCTTTAACAGTTTGTGATCATGGAAGACAGAAGTGAACATATTAAGCCCACAAAAACAAATTAGCAGTAGGATAGTCTTGTCACAGTCTCCAGAAATACGAAGAATGAGAGATAGCTTGAACCGCAAGCACCGAGGTTGAATATTAAATGGTCTCTCTCTCTCTTTCTAGAAAGAGGCGAACTCGGTGCACTCTACCAGGGCAGTAGGTAGTGATGCCGGATGACACAGAAGGGCATGACAATCAGGCAAACATACAAACACACATGAAAAGTGAATATTGATAGGAATACACGGGACTGGGAGGAAACCCCAGTCTGATACGTGGGACAGGGAACTCGAACTCGAACTCGAACTCGAACATTTTATTGACTTAGGGCCATTTCAGCCATTGTCACTCAAGGTGAGCATATAGGGTTCATCCTCTCATACATACAGTCACCTATCCATTCATACCCATCCCGTCGTACACTTTAAAGACATGCACTGTACAGTAGTCCTCTCACACACCCACTCATCCTAACACCTCTTCATTTATACCCTCTCATCCCTACCCTACATAGACACATCGTATGTACACATACATTATGGCAACTTTCAGATGTCAATATTATCAATCAAAAAGGGTATTTTTCGAGCAGAGAGCATCCATATACAGAGGGTATCAATCAGACTTCACATATATCAACTTCGCTTATCTCCCTTCTTCTTCTTAAACATTTCTGAATATACCATGCCAATTGTCGTATTCTTCCTGCGTTCTCGGATGATAGTATCTGCACAAGATATTGTTTTTGATTGTGTTGTGAGACTTGCTGGAGATATTTGGGTCGAAGGTCTACATATCTGGGACATTGAAAAAGGACATGGGTTTCATCCTCTATATAATTTGTACAGAAAGGGCATTTGTTTGTGTTTTCTGTCCTTTGTTGTATAAAACGATTTTTATGGGTATTTATCTCGCTCACACCTAGCCGAAAGCGTACTAAAACATCCCTGAAAATTTTAATGTTTACATAGTCAAAGTATAGCTCTGGTACGAGAGTGGATTTGTACGATCTGTATAACTGGTACCGTTCACTATTCCTCATGTTGGCCACCCACGTTTGCTGGGTGACATCTATCACTCTACGTTTGAAAGTAGCGAGAAACATTTTATCGTCTCCTACTCCTTGGTTTACCCATACCAGATTAAAACCCATAGATCCTAGGGCTACTCTCACTTTTGTTACCCAGTTTGTTTTGCCTTTTGCATCTATATTAAATAGTAATTGGTATGCTTGTTTGGGTATGCGGTTGATGGGCATTTTTGTCACTCGGAGCCAGAATTTAATTGTTCTCAGATAGCAACTGACGATGAGCGGATACCTTCCAAGTTCGCCATATATCATCTCTGATGGAGTAAGTATGGGGACATTCAAAAACTTCTTACATGCGTAAAGGTGTACCTTTTCCACAGGACTATTGTCATGGAGAAGTCCCCATACTTCAGATGCATATAGAAGGGTTGGTTGTACTACTGCGTCGAAGAGTTTAAAAAAAGTCTGTCTACTCATGTTGTCAATGTTTTTAAGGCTCTAACTATGTCAAACGTAGCATTTTTCCCTTTTACCGCTAACTGCTTAGCCCCTTGGAACGAGCTCATGGTTGTTGTAAAAGTAAAGCCGAGGTACACGTAGCTGTTAACTACTTCTAGGGCTGTTTCTCCTATGGACCACTTTTCCCGTCTTCCCAAGAAACCCCCCTTCCTAAAGACCATTACCTTAGTCTTGCTACTGTTAATTTCTAGTCCTAGCTTCTGGCATGTCTTAGCGAGGCAGTTTAGCTGGTTTTGAAGACCAGCTGGTGTGCTTGATAAGAGTACCAAGTCGTCTGCAAACATCAGAATGAACAGTTCAACTAGACCGGGGCAAAGCTGAATACCGTGTTTACCTTCGGTAGACAACGCATCGGCTATTTCATTCATAATAATAGAAAAAAGGGTTGGGCTAGCTACACACCCCTGTCGAAGGCCGCGGGGACAGTGAAAGGACTCAGTAAGTTCCGTTTTTGTCCGTATGCGTGCCTTCAGGGAGTCATACATCGCCATTACTGCTCTGGTGAAAAATCCGGATACTCCGCATTTAATTAATGCTCTCAATAGGGTTTCGTGTTGGACTGAGTCGTAGGCCATCTTTAAATCCACAAAGCATGTGTAAAGTTTAGCTGGTTTACTAAGGTATTTCTGGACAATAGCATATAACGAGAATATGTGGTCAGTTGTAGAGTACCCCTTTCTAAATCCTGCTTGTGATTCAGGGATAATCTTGTTTTCTTCCAGCCATTCATACAGCCTAGTGTTCAGGATTGAAGTATAACATTTACCAATCACACTCAGTAGCGAGATTCCTCTATAGTTACTGGGGGACTCTCGGTCTCCTTTTTTGAAGACTGGTACAATGATAGCTTCTTTCCATAGGTCGGGACATTTCCCGTTTACAAACATATTATTGAAGTATTTAGTCAGAAAGGCCAATACGTGTTCTTCGGCAACTTTTAACATTTCTGCCAAAATGTTATCTACACCACATGCCTTCCCAGAGTTCAGGCCCCTGATTGCTGAGCGCACCTCGTCTTCGCTTATAGTTTCATCTAATGCGTCTACTCCGGACAATTGGTCAGCATCAGAGAGGTTTAAACTGGGAGAGCTCACAGTATTTGATTTAAAAACTTCAGTAAAGTGGTTCATCCATTCATTTGCAGAAATTTTTTCGCTAGCTGATTTCCTGACTTTTTTGTTAAGACATGAGTTAACTTCTGCCCAGAAGAGCTTAGGATTATTTATTTGTTGTGACAATCGCTCTGCTTTCGTCTTTTTGAAATTTTTCTTTTTCTCCCTGATTATTCTCTGATACTGACGTCTTGCTTCCACGTACTGTGTTCGGTACTGGTCCGATATATTTCGCCTCAACTTGCGTAGGTAACACTTGGCGAGTTTCTTGGCTTCTACACACTCATGGTCAAACCATTCTGCATCTTTTTTTACGATCTCCTACAAAGATTCTTTTCTTCATGCATGTCGCAGCCGACTGAAGGCAGTTCACAAAAATCCCCATGGCATTGTTCGGGTCCTGTTCTATTTCACAACTTGCACGTGCTAGCTTCTCTTGGGCTTCCCCTGTACTCAGTGCAGCTAAAAATAGATCTGTCTTGTCCTTGTCCCACACTACTTTCTCTACGTACCTCCCCTCTGCACGTGCATCAGCTCGGTCTGTCCGCGTCACGCTTACCGTCAACACGACTGGCAGGTGGTCTGACTCTACTCTATTTTCAACTTTCAGCGACAAAAATATGCCTTCCTCGCACAGATCGTTTGATGCACAAAAGTAATCTAGCAAACTGGACCCAGCCTGTGAGATAAAGGTCATGCTACTATCTGCATCGAAAAAGCTACAGCCATTAAGAATAGAGCATTCATACAACTGGCACAGGTCAAGTAATTTCCTGCCAAAGGTGTTGATTACTGGGTCATCTGAAGTCCTCTCAAAAATTATTTCTTCCTCGTCTTTCGAGAATATATATCTTGGGGATATACAATTATTGGACATACCAGTTCGTGCGTTCATGTCTCCACACAAAAGGATATAGAAATCTTCTTCCATTTCCCTTAAGTCTGAGAGGCACATTTCTAAAGCATCAATACCATCTATGTCGTTCGTGGCGTTATAATATGGTGAATCGTACGGTGGTATATAAGTACAAATACAAATTATATCTTTGTCTAAGTTCAGTAGTTTTCTTTTCATATTAAGTACCACTATTTGGTCGTAGGCAATACTTATATGTTCTATGGAATCGTTTAAGTGTTTCCTCACCATGACCACAACCCCACCAGACGGTCTGCCATGATAACTAAGTTTTTTCGCAGGGGCAAAGTACCACTGGAATTCAGAGAGAGTGTCTAACTGCATAATGTTTTCGATATATGATTCTGTTATGCATACAACATCAAATGATTTCAAATATTCTACCATATCCTTATCACTAAGTTTAGGTAAAAGCCCTCCTACATTCCAGTTCAATATTCTAAGACTACCTTGCATTGTAGAGTCTGTATTGTTCCATACTGGGTCCTGCTTGGCAGCTGAGTCACAGTTCACAGTTGATGTGTTCATGCAATGTGTGTCAGCGACATGGCTGAGGCCGATTTCCTATTTGAAAGGAAATTTGCTGTTATTAGTTCGTCCGTTTGTTGATAGTCGTCGAACATTTGTCATACTGTCTGGCGTCACAGCTTGGTTTTTCTTGGGTAGTGGTGCTGTTTGGAGTTGTAGTTGTCGAAGTCGGGTTGCAGGTCGGTTGGGTTCCCCAGCGTTGTTCGGCGGTCGGTCGTTGCAGTTCGAGTTATCGTTCTTGTTCTTGGTTTTGTTTCCTGCACCATGCCTTGTTCTATTTATAGCTGGGCCCCTTCCGCCTGTAGGTATATGGCCGCTGGTCACCTCAGAAATGTTCTCTCCAGCCTCCCTATTTATTGGAAGATTATAGTTGCTGGAAGGGGTGTTATGGAGTGGCCAAGGGGAACTCCTGTCTGTGATTATCGGGTAGTTTGAAGTATCTCCTGACAGTGTTGCGTTGACGGGGCTCTGCGTGGTTACTATTCTGGTGGGCGGTTCCCTTATGATGTTACTGTTGCGCCCACCCTCGACTGGGGGATAAGGGTCAGCTTCCTCTCTAAAGAGAGGGGCATTTTCATGTGTTGTATTTGTTGTGGTCATGATGGTGGCGTTGCCCACACTACAGCAGACTGGGGTGGTGGGGCTAGAAGCAGGTGGTAGACTGACTGACAGTAAGGGCTGAGAAGTACAGGGATAGGGGGGAAGGGGGGAATGATTATTGTCACAATCATCTTCCTTTCCCCGACTATCACCGATCTGCCACTTGATGGGGTCAATGCGGTCGTTGTGGTGGAGCTGCTGTGGTTGGTTTTCCTTGAAATGATCATCACGGCCAGAGTGGCTGTTGACTCGCGGAATATCGCTGATGTAGAGCTTGCCGTTCCGGAAGTAGCCTGTCTTGCCTTCTTGCTTAAGGTGGCGAAGTTGTGACATCTGTTGCTTGGTTAGATCGGCTGCCAGGCGGAATCCATCCTTGCGCATTGTTGCTCTAGTCTCGTGGTCTCGTAGTAATCCCATCTTATCAGACCATCTGTAGAATTTTATAATCATTGGTCTTGGTTTCGAGGCCTCGAACTTTCCAATGCGGTGAGCTCTTTCGATATCAGAATCACTCCATGTTTTGTACCCAGCATATTTGTTCAGAACGTGGGACAGGGAGAAAACCGGCGAACTGACTTTCCGGGCCTGTAGGTTGACACAGGCTCAAACCACGATCTTGTATTATACACGTCCGTGCACAAACAGACTGGGGCGAGGTGGTTAACAACACGATAATAAATTCGATGCGAGCCCAAGCTGGTAGCCAGTGCAGACCGCGCAGAAGTGGTGCGACGTGATCAGTCATACGCTTGCGGAATACAATACGAACAACATTGTTCTGAACTCTCTGAAGCTTGTCGAGCAGGTAGTCAAAAGTCAATAGTCTCTCTCTCTCTCTCTCTCACACACACACACACACACACACACACACACACACACACACACACACACACACACACACACACACCTCACAGTGCCTTCCTTGTATTTATTCTGCCACAACATTTTTACTGGCAGACATAACTGATAAGGTGACTGGCAAGGAGCAGTGACTGGTCTCCATCGATAAGCCTCTGGTAACAAGTCAGCCGACATCTGTCTCTCATCGCCTGGCTAGGCGTGTAGACAAGGAACACTTTATCTCTGGGCTACCAGACTGTTCACATCATGACAAACCATATACCGGAATATTATCTTATCGTACACATATCCCAGTCGAGCCAACGGGGGAAGCGCTTCAGGGTGGAAGTAGACGATGGGGGTTAGGAGAAGAAGGGAAGGGTAGCCTAGTTAACAAAGAGTCGGAACGAAAATTTGTGGGGCAGGCGTGGGCTCCTGATGTCGGCAAGAAAAGTCATGAAAAAAATTATATTGACACAAGGGGTGTTATGATCATTCATGCGCTGAAAATGCCGAGTGTCAAGGTTGGGTGTATCATGAAAATCGTAGGTTTTACCTCCGCTTTCTGGTTACCGTGGAAGTTTTATTCCCCACGAAGACCCATTATACGTTGTCGACGTTATAACAGCAACCTTCATCGTGTGGGTGATAATACTAATGATCATGTGTTGGTATGTGAGTTCTCACTCTTGTCATTCTCTCTATTTCTGATCATGTGTTGACATGTGAGTTTTCACTATTGCGGTCTGGCTGTAGGTACGCGATGTCTGTATGGAGAACCAATCGTCACTGCAATTCATTCCACGTGCCATTCACCTGATCAACTCTACTGGCCGTGAACTTGTACTAGCCTGAGGGGAACTAAAGTCACCAACTGTATCTACTGTTGCTGGGAATGTGTGTGTGTGTGTGTGTGTGTGTGTGTGCGTGCGCGCGCGCGCGCGAGAAAAAATATTTCAAAATGTATACATTATCTCCTTTTATATCATGTATATGTATGTATTATCTCTTTTATATCATGTATGTGTTACTGCTAGTACGAACACTATTTGGAATTGCCTTTGTGGATAAATAAAGTGGTATTGTGTTGTAATGGGGATGTAATTGAAAGTAGAAATATTAATAAGGTAGATATGTTAATATTAGACATAGCGCTATTAATTTGGCCTTGTTGTTGTTGTTGTGTGTGTGTGTGTGTGTTTTTGTTTTTGCAATACCTAAATTAATTTATCTTTAGAACGGGGAGAGTGGCTCGCTAAAAGTGTAAGTTTACAGTTTGTGCTCACTATACGAGCTAATTTAAGTTGCAGTAAGATGACTGAAGAAACGAACAGACAAAAAAAAAAAAAAAAAAAAGGGGAAAGAAAGAACAAAACAGAAGGAAAATAAACATAAAGGAAAAACAGAAATTTAGGATCGAGAAACACACACACACATTTATGGTACAGGTAGGAAAGCTTAACACATTCAGAGGGCATCTGGTTTCGATTACCCGGATTCTCTTTGTGTGTGTGTGTGTGAGGGTGAACAATAAGGCTGTGTCCTCGTCTCTCATCTGTGATGCAGGGTATAGTAACTAGAGGAGGGACTTGTTTAGTTGGTGCTAAGTAGCAAAACCTAAACGTGTTGTCCCTCCGTGTGCAGTGTATCTAGCAACCCCCGCTTTCCTCGCACCTTGTAACCTCTTACCAACCAACCCGCACCCCCCAACACACACACACACACACACACACACACACAGAAACGAAAAAACTCTCTCACACACACACACTAGCCAACCGTCCTTTGTACGAACGTGCAGTTATGGCGTCTATAGACTTTTGTCCGTCTGTAGTCAAATTTTGTCCCGTTACTGTCCTTTAGCCCTCCCGTGTCCCCGACGCTCGTGACACCTCGACAGGGCATCCACTTGACCTAATCTCCCCCCCCCCCGGCTCCTCCCCTCTCTCTTCCCTCCTTGTCTCGTACGTTTGTCAGTCACGTCCTTCCCGTTGGCCTCGCATACCACACTTGTTCATCTGTTTTCTTGGGTCAGTCCGTGTCTCAGCCACAGGTTTGCGCCAACCAGGTGTTAAAGGCTTCGAAGTGTTCCGTGACCGGAATAAAAGAGCGGTTCCTTGCCTCTCTCCCTTGTAACAGCCAGTGTCTAGCCTTGTACTCGGCTAATCTTCTCTTTCCTGGGTTCGTCAATACGAGTGGCGCTACAGTCACCGCTGATGGACCTCCACACCGTCTTCGTACAGACTGATACAAAAATTTGTCTAACGCCCTCTGTGTCAATACACCAGTCATTTTCTTTTATTTTTAGTGCTCTTGTATATTTTTATAGATCAGAGAGTCTTTTCCTTTTGAGATCTGCTTCGGTCTGGTTTAGGAACTTACCAAAGCCAGCTTTTAACCAAAAAGGAATTCATTGAGTTGACTTGCAAATGCAACAGCGTAATAATGTTTAGAAACACAGAATGCATTTTCATAAAGGACGAAGTTGGTACCAGGGTAAACTCTTCTACTCCCTTCCCCGAGGCCCCCTTCGCGAATTGGTGTCTTAAAACTCGAACTAGGCAAACACGACGTGACCTAAATGTCTGTCAGGCCTGACGAGAGGAAGAAGGAGGTTAGGGAGGGATGGTGTACCCGCACCTGCGACTGTGGAGGGGACCCTGCCTTGTTCGGTAATTTTTGCTTCGTTTCTTTTTCGTATAAACAATTAAACGTGTGGGTAAAGAATACCAAAGCATTACACGTAGATAACTCGAATTTCAAGTTTGCAATTTACTATTCCCAGGCTTAATGGAGGAGTGAGGTGGGTGGGTAGGGTATGACTGTACATTGAGGTATGATCCAGTTTGCTGGATTTACTTGCCACTAGGAAAGGAGGGTCCGCAGGCAGTGCTCACTGACTGTGACCGATGTGTGAGCAACTCTGTGAACACAGGGAGAGGGGGCCCGCCCCTGTTGTCAAAAATGTTTGATTTTTTTTTTTTGTACTTACTTAAAATGACACTAAGACTTTTCCTCCTCCTACTTCTCCACTACCTGACATACAGCTACACTAATCTACATAGACGTTCCTCGTAAACAAAATATCATGATACAGTATTAGCACCAGTAACACACAAATATCGCAGCCAATACAATAGAATGAATTATTACAAGAACTTGTAAAAACTGCTGTGGCACAAACAGTGATGCTCATACATTTTCTGGAAATGTATATCACCTGCACAATAAAACAAGATGTGGGCACTAATTTGCATGCCTGTGGCGATTAGGTTTTATTGGCAGCAAAGAGACTAGACAGCGCTCATTTAGTCAGCAAAACCTGATCGCCGCAAGCATTTAAGTTGTCGTCCACAGCTTGTTTTATTGTACAGATAATGTACAGAGCGGTCATGAACTTTGTCTTTATGCAGATCATCCAAACACGACCAGTCCATCCCAGACATCGGGGCACGCGACGTAGGCAACCTACGAGAAGCATACGTGTCTGTCACGTAATGTCCTCGTCTGTCCCGTAATGGACGTTCTTTGTGTGTCTCTTAACATGTACTTTACTATTATGAGTCACTTAATACAAATTTACGTTAATATGAAAAAATCTCCTATTATTTACTTAATTTCGAGTTCCGACTTTCGATTTTTTTGCGTAATTTTCTAATTTGTTATGTAAATTGAGCACAAAAAATTGATATCAATTATTTTTCCCTCGCAAACTTTAAAAAAATTGTAATAAAATTTGGGGGTTATAGTGGATTTTAACAGTAGTGTAGTGGTGTGAGTCTTTAAAGGGGGAGGGGAGGCTATCATTAACACTAAAAACACTCGCTTACCCTTTTCCCTTGTTTCTCTGCAACCTTGTCTCATTTGTTTTGTCTGAGCAAGTGAGTTGGCGTTAACGGTTGCATATTTGAAGTGGGCAGGAAATAATAATAATAATAATAATAATAATAATAATAATAATAATATAAATCACGTATATAACGCGTTTAGCAGTGAGTTCAGATATATGCGCAGCACTAAAACCAAATACAGTTACAGTGGCGTAGGAACCAGGGGGTAAGGGGGGCAGCCGCCCCCTCAAAAAATGATGCTGGGAAGGCAAGAATGTGAACGTCGTTCACTGTCAGCATGGAGTTGCCCCCCCCTCCCAAAGCCAAGCATCTTCCTACACGGCTACACCACTGAGTTATAAGCTTGGCAGGGACTCAAAAACATGGCAAATGTTGAAGATCGGTTTAAGGGGTCGAAATCCAAAATCTCGATCTCAGGCGTTGACAGTGCGGCCATACCTAATGCTCTTAATGCTTTCTTTGCTCATTTCGAGACTCATGAGTTCTCAGCGAAAATTAAAGATATTCTCAGTTCTCTTCACCATGTCCAGAGGGTTGAGATTTGTCAAGAACAAGTTGTGGAGTTGTTTCAGCGAGTAAATATTCGCAAAGCTTCAGGTCCAGATGGTATTTCCTGCAGAACATTGCGTTTCTGCTGTTTGCTGACTTCTCATCAGCCTTCAATACCATTCAGCCATATATCCTAGCTAGAAGACTCCTTGATGAGTTTTCCTTTGATCATCAGCTAGTGTTATGGATCATTCACTTTTTGGTTGACAGGCAGCAGTGAGTACTTGTCAATGGTACTTTCACAACGTGCACCGGCTCACTTCAAGGCTGTGTTTTAACCCTGCTTGTGTTTATCCTGTATACCAACAGCTGTCGCGGTAACCTTGAGGGTCAATACCTCGTCAAATTATCTGATAACACGGCACTGCTGTCTCTCCTTAGCGGGACAGTAGATACTCACGGTGCAGCCTTGGAAGAATTTATTGCCTGGTGCGATGACAATTTTTTAGAACTTAATGTGAGTAAGATCAAAAAGATTGTTTTTGATTTCCGTCGGAATTCTCCACCAAGTCCTGTAAGTGTCATCCACGACAAGGAGGTGGAAATGGTTACTGTTTTTAAATACCTGGGCACCATCTTCGACAAGCGACTTTGCTGGGATGTCAACACCCAAGCTGTCGTGAAGAAGGCTCAGCAGCGCCTCTTCCTTCTCCAGAAGCTGAAGTCTTTCTCTGTCTCCCACCAATGTCTTTAGTTTTTTTTATAGATCGCACATAGAGAGCGTGCTGTCCTTGTCTATCTGTTTCTACAACAGCTTATTGGTGAAGGACAAGAGCAGGTTATATCGTGTGGTATCCACCTGCTCAAAAGTCATTGGGACAGCCCAAACTACTCTTCAGACTCGATATAACAGGCAGACATTTCTGAAAGTGTCTGCAATCCTTCGTGATGACAGGCATGTCCTGTCCAGAGAGTTTGTCCAGCTCCCATTTTGTGTGCCTGCATGCAGCGGCTGTCATTCGTTGTTTCGCCCGTGCGTCTTTTGAATGGTGCTGTGCGAATGAATGAAACATGAATGGGGAAGCCTGTTTGGTGCATACGAATGAGTGTGTGTGTGTGTGTGTGTGTGTGTGTGTGTGTGTGTGTGTCAAATTTTATCGAGGTGCCACCAAATTGCCCTCTGGGACAAATAAAGTATTATCTTATCTTATCTCAAAGTTGTGGACTTTTCCTAACGTTCTCTGTGTATATTAAGTCGCTAAACAAAATGTAGATATTGCCAGTCGTAAGCTTGCAAGCATACTGACATAGATTGGAAAAATAAAGAACGACTACAATTAATGACTAAAGCAAGGGGCCCGGAAAGGTCGTCTCGGGAACATATGTTGTCTTTCGGATGCCCTGATGCCTGTAGGATGAACAGTCCCTGTCACAGTCCCTTGCTGTGTTAGACAGCTGGAGGACTGGTTTGACCGCCTCTTTCTGGAGCTAACTGTTAGGAAAACAAAGGAGATGGATTTTGTAGCATAGGACGTGATGGAGGAGACGTCAGTACCCTTTTCTCCCCGTCACTCGAAATTAAAGCAAAGAGGATCAACAAGAGCAACCACTTAGGTGGGAGAGCGAAGTGACCCGTATGTGACCGGGGCCACACCTTCCTGTGGTGCGCTGCCCCAACTTGTCAAAACTCTCGAACTAAAGGTTTTCGATTGTTCTCTTTTCCGAAAGACGAAGAAAGGTGAGCATTTACTTTCCTTTGGTAGACTTAACTGCTTAAGTTAAGGAGCAAGTAAATGAAAAGTAAAACGAATACGACCTGAGGAAAGAGGTAAATATTACAACAACTGTAACTATGGCTAACTAAGCTAACAACTTTCATCAATTATATTTAGCATATGACTTCAACGCCTGACAGATTTTGCAAACAAAGTTGGAAAACAGTGGACCGTTTATTTAAAATCATTCTTAAGCATTTGATAAAAATTTATTATTACTCTCAACAGGCTCCTCTTCTTTGGAGACACAGTTGCCACCTACTGATTTTGTCAGCTACGTACGTGTCACCGAATCGATTCCCGAGGAAAATATTTTAACTTATATTGCTGGTTGTATCGCTGAAAAGATACAAAGGAAAGTGTGTCCAGAATCTAAAGAAATTATTACGGGAAAACAAGAAGCAGCAAGAGAGACCCTGTTGTCAATCAAGCTCATGCTAACGATGGGCTGGTCGTCCCAACATCTCAGTTGATGGCGTTGGTGGAGGAACTTGAAATTGTATTCAAGAAAACTGAACAGTTGATCCACAGTTGTACTTCCAGCAGATGGGAACCAGGCAGTCTTGTTGCTCAATCGTTTTTAAATATATGGACGCACTTTGCACTGAAAGAAAACAATAGACGCTTTTCTTCACCGTCCGAGTATGCAAACGTGCGTGGCTGAGTCTGTGTGTGTGTGTTGCTAGTATGCGATCATCAAAAGGCGCGGCAAGCCCGAGGCTAGTGATGTTTACTCGCCCAGAGGTGGAGAGGCCATACGCCGTGACCTTCGCCTGACTTCAAGCTCCCATATAATAATGGTCGCTCTTGCTATCCTTTTTGATCAAAGGAAATCAGTTTTGGCCGGAAGGCTTTTCTTCTGTGACAACGTAGACCTTGTGTACAAAAAGGCCCAGCAGAGACCCTGCCTTTAGAGCATAGTCCCCAGTTTGAGCCGGGTACGTCCACCTCTTCGGTAAAGACAGGGCGAGGCTGGCCAGTTGTCAAGTAGCCACCACGACTTGACTTGTAGCTCCATGATGTTAGAGAGATAACAGGTCAGATTATTGTAGACCTTTCACCCTCTCCAATTCAGCTTTGAGTTGCGACCTTCTTGCATGCAATACAGTGTCACGGGAGTAGAAATGTATACCAATAGCCACAACCACCCTCAATAACAAACAGTGATTCCTCGGATTATTTTGTATTCTCATCATTATTTTATATTCTCACTATTGTGTGTGTGTGTGTGTGTGTTTATCTATTCATAATCAACTTGGGACATATCATCTTTATTTGTAAGTGTTCCTGTGTGAGCCGAAGACAAATGATCTGGGCACGTGATTTATACAGACGATAAAGATGGATTGATTATTACAGAATGCGCCCCCAGAAATCTTTTTATTTTGACTGCAGGGGTGAAAAGCGTATTTGTTTAATCATTCACCCCTTGCTATCAGACTGTGCATCACGCGTGGCATTCCTTCCTAGCATCAGCAAGCATATCCAGACTTTTAAATTCGTTTTTGCTCCGTTGCCCTCCCACCTACAGACCACACCAAGCACGACTGTGGCATAGAAAATACTATTTGAGTCACAGCAATAAGTACAAAACAAGAGGGCATGGGTGGGGAACCTTTTTTCCTGCAAGGGCCATTTTGGTATTTATGACATCATTCGCTGGCCATACAAAATTATCTACATTAAAATTAGTAGTTCAAGCTGTAGTTTCTGCCACAGTGTGTTAACACTTTAGTAACATGTACAATCCCAGCCTACCGGCCACTACTGTCCTCTGAGTCACCATAATCCCCCTTTTCGTAATTAGGTGCGCGAAAAATATGCTCTGCGACTATCAAAAGCAAAGCGAAACAACTATTTGGAGTGTAAAATATAGTATTTTCCTTACCATCCTTCATCGCTACTAAAAAAAAACAAAAACAACAACAACAACAACAACAACAACACACCAGCATCCTTGCACCCCTTCCGGGATTGCGTCCTAGTGGATAACCTAGTTCACCTAATGGTATAACCGGCCCTGCATTTAATAACTGGATCACCCGGGTAGAAGGTGTGGGGAGGCTCGATACACCTGCTTCGGCTTGTTTAACGCAGACACGTTGCGAAATCGCCCTCCTACCGCCTTCTCAAACAATGGTCGTACCAACCCGCCAGCCAATATTGATTGTGTGAACTCAGCTGTGGTCGCCATTGCAGTCCCTCCACAGTTCAGCTTTTATACACCATTTAAAACTGTCGCTACTTGCAGGTCTTATCTTAATTGCACTGTCGAATGAAAACGCCTGCCGAGCGACACTTACGCACGTGTAGCGGTGAAACGAATCTGTGACGTGAAGAATGCAATCTAAAGTGAAGACACACGTACATCGTCACGCTCTACGTCCAGAACATTTTTATGTGCCTCTGATTGGTTTCCGTAACGTTGCACACGCAGTATTCGAAGTTTTGTCCCTTCCACGCCCAGAGTGAGTGGACATTAACCCTGCTTGCATGAATAAGTTCCACTGTCTGTTTCGAGAGTCAAACGATCGACCGGCATTGCGACAAGCGTTGTTCTGCCATTAGACGAACTAGGAAGTTGCCTAGGACGCAAGCACTGAGTGGATCAGAGATGTTCAGCAGTTTTTTGTTTGTTCGCTTTTATTGTTGTTGTTGCTTTTTTTGTAAGCGAGGGCTAATTCTAGGGGATTGTGTACACGGCTGCTCTGGAGCAGATAGCCAAGTGAATAGACCACTGGCGCCTAAGCAGGGAGGCTTGATGACGTGAGGGGGGGGGGCGAGGTGCGGTATAAAACTTCCCTCAGTCCTCCCAGCTGCTGGGAAGGGGTACCTGTCGCAACGGAGGCTTCTTTTTGTTCTTCCTTCTTCTTCTTCTTCTTCCCTCTTTTTCCTTCTTCTTTCTTCTTCTTCTTCTTGCTGGCACACAACGCCAGCGGGGCCGGTCATGTGAATAGAGTGACGTCCTTTCGCCTAACTGGCTTGAGGGGATGGCTCTCTGTCGTTTTTGTCGTGTTTTTGTATCGTCCGTCGTATTTTGAGTTTCGGCAACCCTTATTATGATGAAGTCGCCATCCTTGCTCCTCTACAAGACTGCTGCATGTTGAGGACGTCCACTTGGAACAGCCTGCAGCTGTTGCGGGATGGTGTTCTCAGCAGGGCTATGAAAGAGGTGTTGCGATCCGACCCCATCCGCCCGGTCTTGATAGACAGCCTTTTCCCGGCACTGGACAGACGGCTGAAGAGCGTATTTCAGAAACTGGACATATGCGTGCAGACAACTGGCTTGGAAAATGTGCTAGTCGATGATGGGCTTTGATACTGTCTTGTTGGATTTGGACTTCATGACTTGCGCGGTGGTGTGGGATTCATGTTTTCATCAGTGAACTTGAGCGTGTGCTAGCGTTCCAGTGAAACTTGTGCCTTCTGTTGGATGTTGCATTTTCTGTGGAGTGTATGACATGTTTGATATTTGTTCTATGGAGTGTATTCCGGATTGTATGACATGTTGGATATTTGTGCTGAGGACTGTGTTCTTGCTGTGTGTGGACGCTGCCCTGTGACGTGGAGGAGACGGGCCGCTACACACCCACATTTTGTCGTCATCTTATTTTGTCGTCATCTTATTTTTTGACGTCAGCGCCTTGAGCTGTCCACAGGCCAGGATTTGGCGCTATACAAGCCAACATTATTATTATTATTATTATTATTATTATGTGCCCACGTGAGAAGGACCCTGTGGACAGTGGTCCTCTCTTTCGGACTAGTGACATGACTGAACCACACCAGCTTCTGTCGCTTGACGGTGGAGAGCAGAGGGTCCTGGAGACCTGTCAAACAGCTACGGACGAAATCGTCTTTTTTTTCGTTGTAGGAGATCCGAAAAAGTCTCCCGAAACACTAAATTTTGAATGCTTGGATCAGCCGCTCCGATTCTGTGAGAAAAGTCCCCGTCTCGGAGCTGTACAGCATGATGGGCACAACAAGAGACTTTGGTGCGGAAGCTGACACTTCTGTCCCAGATCATGTTGAGCCTGGCCATCGCCGCTGTCGTTGCCGTGATCCTGAGACGTCCGTCCTCCGCACAGCTACCATCTTTGGAAATAGTCGCGCCAAGGTATTCAAGGGACTGCACCTCCTCCAGCTGTGCCCCGTTCATTCGGATCTCTGCTTTGCTGGATACGATGATGTATACCACGACCTTGCTTTTGTCCATGCTGATTTCCATCCCTTACACACTGGCGCTGGCGGAATTTTGTCCGTGAGTCTGTAGCTCGTTATCGCTGTCTGATATCAGATCGATGTATTCAGTAAAGCGGAGGTTACCAAGCGGCCTCCACACGGAGGTGTGATGGTCTAACACCAGCCTTGTTACAGGTACTAGCAAAAACAATGCAACAAAGATGCAGCGCTGTTTGCTTTCGCTGTCTGTACATTCGTGAAGTACTCGAGCTAGGGCCTCTAAAGGTTTCACAGATTCTCCCTACTCTCGAAGTTTGTTTGTTTGCTCGTGCAAGCTTGTTTTTGCTGTTAGACACGCACCCACCCCACCTGCCCAGTGAGGCAGTAAATCTGGTAACCTCCCGTAAACAAAAGGTGCACACAAGGTAGGGAACATGTGTTGAAGGCAGGCTGGATTGGCGGATTCTGCAGGCAACATTCAAGTGTTTCCTGGTGACTGTCGCTTTTGCGGGTCACTTTACCGCTATCTCCTCAGCTCCTTTCGCACTAGTACTTTCCTCAGCCCTTAAAAAAACCCCCAAAATATCAAGGAAAAGCATGGCCTGAACAAGTTTCGACGTAGACAAAGGAAGTTTTTTTTCTTTTCTTTTTCAAAAGATTGAAGACATTTCCTGCTGTCGAAGTGTCCCCGCGTCTCCAGTTGGCTGTACAGAGCTCGGTGGCAATGGTGATGTGTAGCTGTCTGTCATTTTGATTCAAACCAAGCCGGAAGCTGTGGACACTAGCAGTGTACTCTACTCACCCCCTCACAGTTTAGTTTTACTTTATGTTTTGATTGTATCGTCTTTGTTGGTTCGTGAACTCGGGTCCAGTCAGCTAAGCGTTGAGTTGATCCATCCATCCATCCCCAGACACACATCCATATTATTGATTCTTGGCACAAACCTCAAGGGTTGACACATAGCCAAGAGGACTTGGCCAGGGGGAGACCTAAGGAGAGAAAGGGACAGGGGAGGCTGCTGTAACCGGGCCCGTTGATGTAAAAGGGGGGAGGGGGCCTCGGTGTGTGAATTTTGGTCACTTTTTAAATTCATTTGTTGCTGCTGTTGTTATTTACGAATATTTAGGGTAAATAACAAAGCATTAGATTTGGTGATGTCGAGTTTGAAGACAGCAGTGAGTTAATCCCAGGTTTGGCGGAACCCCTGGAGAACAGGTGAAATTTCTACTAGTGCTGAGGAGGCGTAAACAACGCTGTCACGCTGGACGCACTTGCTGGACGATAAAATTATGGAAGAGACCCTCAACGTGCTGTAGATGTTTTTCAATCAGCACGCGACAGTTGAAGATCTCTTCGACTGTGCTCCTGCCTGCTCTGAAACCGGCTGCTAGAAACTACTCATCCGGTTTGGGATCACCTTCAACAAATTTTATTCTTTACTTTGATGACTGATAAGCCGACTGATATGTGATTCTGGCACTGCTTGCTGTAACTCTTCTTCGGGAGGGATATGACCAAATGATTGCGTCCAATTTTGGGCCACTGTTTACCGACCTCGATCCTCCGACAAAGTGATAAGTGCTTTTACTCTCTTCCCAAACCGACGCTTGTTGCCACCGGACGCTTGAAAGGTGCAGGTCGTAAAGAGAGACCGGCACGTGCACTAGTGTACAATCCCGCCATATCACAGAGTGCTACTTACCTCTCTCTCTCCACTGGTTGTCTGCTCTGGGGAGCAGATTCTCGAGGTTGGTGTGAAATGTGGTCATGTCACGATGCTAGACACTGTTCTGCTCTGAACAGTTGTTTCAGTCTCGTGGGGGTAGGGGGGGATGCAAGTGGCACGTGCTGGCGCAGGGAACTGCTCGCGTGGACAGTCGGTCTTAATCCCTACAGCACGTGTTGGCGTCTCTGCGGGTGTAAAGTGTGAAGCCATCAACGGGCAACGAGGGAATCGATGGTCTACGCTTTTACCAAAGTCGTTAACCGACACCGGGAGGACCGTCCACTTCGCGAGAGACAATTGTGTAGAAAGGTAAATGGCGGATGAAAGCATGAACGTGTGCAGCGTGCAGGGTGTGCTTGTTAAAAGGGTAGGAATTGATTTAATTGTTATTTAGATTAGCAGTAGCGACATTTACAGAGAACTTAGAGAACTAGCCGAACAGATTTTTTATGTTTAACCGCACTCTGTTAATAGTTGTAAAAACTCTCGACCACATTAAAAACTTGTATATTTTACACTAAAACTGCGTTGAGCTGTTTATTGAGGATGTACACTGCAGTCAGTGCGGAAATCAGCTAGCTATTTAGTGTAAGTGTATTGTGTATACGCTTAATAATAATAAATAATAAATAGAACATTTGTACAGCGCCTTTTTCCAGACTCAAGGCGCTTAAAATATAAACACACAGACATTAGAATAATAATGGTCTCAAAACAAAGAGTTCCTCGTGTTTTCAAAGTGAAAGTCGTCTGCATAGATGCACAACAGCTCAGTTAAACTACCAGCTGCAGCTGAGACTTGTAGTCGTAGTATCAGTGGAATAATTAGTGGTGGAGGTGGCGGCACATATAACATAAACATAAAGTTGTTCATTGTTAGCGCACATTCAACTGTCACGGAGGTCACATCAACAGCGACAGTGAAGAAAATAGGTGATGCAGGAGGCAGGGTTGTAGACAAGAGATGAGAGAATCAAGTCCATGCTTGTTGACTCACGGAGATCCACAACCTAAAGCAGCGGCAAGAATGTTGCGAGGAAAATGTACCGTAAGTAGAGCGGAAAGTGTTGAGCAATCTGCAGGGTGGTGTTGGGTAGGCGTGTGTCGGCGCAGGTGGCGGAGACCTGGAGATGGTAATAAGCCAGAGGTAGTGGCTCATTTTCGACACCTCCGTCTATTCCGCGTGTATGTCTCCCTACGTAATCACTTTGAAGCAGCAGATTTTTTTTCTTGTTGGTTTTATTTTTTCTTTACTCTCGTTGATGTGAGGAAAGCGGCAGGGGCAGTCACTCATGCTGAAAATCTTTCCTACTAGAACTCGTTTTCGTTTAAAAAAATTCCTATTAACTCTTTGTAGATTTCTTGCCGATTAAAACAATAAACGTAGTGTTTTATTTGTTTAAGTAATCGATGGAAGTAAAATTCAGCACAGGCAATGCCTATGTAAGAATAAAGCCATAGGCACTGACATGAGCGACACTTTCACGTGTGCATGTAACTCTTGGGAGCTTTTTTGTTCTTTGAAAGCTAGTTTAGCACCTACATTGGCTTTAGATAGTCTAGCACCTTACATTGGCTTCAGGTAGTCCATTGTTATCACAAATGCTGGTCTATACAGACGCATCCTGTACAGCCTGATTCTCAGGCGTCCGAAGACGATATCGCTGCCAGACTGCATTCACTGTCTCACCATGGCGACGAGCTGCAACTATAGAGGGAATCGATAGTTCCTGTGACTTCAGACCCGGGTCAGCTCGTCCTTTTGGGATAATTACTTGCTGTTTGTCCTTGTGTACGCCAATTAATTGAACAAAATTCAACAAAATCTGGCGAATAAAATAGTTATATATATATATATATATCAACTATATATATTTTGTGTGTGTGTGTGTGTGTGTGTGTGTGTGTGTGTGTGTGTGTGTGTGTTGAGAAACTACCTGCAAGAGGACAGGTAGACGAATGCCAGGGAAATGGTTATGACCCGTATTGACGGATGTCAAAAAATGTTTTGCCATACAAATCCTCTGAGACATTTGGGTAGCAAATACAGACAGGGTAGCTCGTAAGCATATTAGATGTGTATAAGGGTTATTGATAACAACAATCAATTTAAAAAAAGTTATATGCCTCAGAAAACGGGGTAAGAAAATCCAGGGGCCAGTTGCACAACACATTTCTAATTTTTAACACTTTTAGGCCTTAATTCTATTTAGATAATTAGTTTAGGGTGCACACCACAATTTTAGAATTTTAAAAACTAAAACTGCGGTAAGTAAGATAAAGTTGTTAAAGTCTGACTTTCCGTCCTGTCAGTACAACTTTTTGTATGTTTTTCTGCAATGCATCAAAATGGCTAAGAAGAGATTTTGCTTCTTTAGAACAGTTTTAAGGTTTAGAAACGTGTTGTGCAACTGACCCCAGGTTGCTAGCGTCCACGACTGCAGTCACGCATAAAATTATGTACGTCGGCAAGAAGTCGTAGCCGTCAGCCATTATTTTTAAGTCTGTAGATGTATATCTTTCACATGTCACTATCTTTATGTTCTTGTTCCCAGGTCTATTTATAGGTATTGCTGCTAGAGGGAGTTTTCCAGCGTTGTATTATTTAATGTCGTGTCTCCTGTTGTGAGGTTGTGAAGATCAACAACTTTGATCAAAAAAAAATTGTTTTACACGGATTTGTGATTTTTCTAGCCCATGATCACGTTCACGAAGAAGCATGCTCTCAGAGTTTCAGACAAGAACGAGACAAGGACAGCAGACGAAGGACGGAAGGAGAAACAACCGTACAGACAAGCAAAAAATGAGAAACATAGAAGACGCAAAGAGAAATCAGGGGACAAACAGAAAGGAGTGAGAATTGCAGAAATTTGCAGAGGAAGACAAACTGGCGGTCTAGTCAAAAAAAGAAAAAAAAGAAAAGGGACTAGCAGTATGTGGATTGATGTAAGCAGTAATGCTCATGTAACAGATGTGTTTTTAGTGCACATTTAAAGGATTCGACGGTAGTTAGATGGTGGATATGGAAGGGCATTGAGTTCCACTGTTCGGCGGTACAGTAGCTAAAAATTTAGTGACCGTATGTTCTGGTGACACGGACACTTAGCATAGGGTCATCAGATGAAGAGCGGCGTTGTCTGGCTGAGATGCAGGGGACGAGAAGTTGAGAGAAGTTTTGACAATTTTCTAGTACTACCCACTATCTAAATTTCTTACTTCGGTAAGAGCTGGCAACCGTGAAACCGACTTTGTCAGAATTTCTCTTTAATTCAAATGGCTGTTTATTCATGTCAATAAAGTTTAAATCGTGTAACTCATAGGAGACATAGCTTTCAGTGAAGGAATGCTTTAAACTAAGCCACGCATATAGGCTCGAACCCTTTCGGTTTGCGTACGGCATTAAGAAAACTGCTAAATAGTGATGGAATGTTGCCATAGGACACTGATCTACACGAAAGTCCTAATTAATAACAATAACGACTTTCTCGACGTCTTCTTTTTTTGAGATACACAGATTATTCTAGAATATGGTTGCGTAGCCTGACTGAGGACGATAACTGCGAGTCATTAAATATTTCTTAGTTGACATTTGACCTAGGCCGGCTACTGCCGGCTCCTGCTAAACAGGTTTGTTCACTCACCATGACAACGGATTGGGCCGCAAAGCGTGCCATCCGGGGTAGAATCGATACGTCTTGCTGGGGCAGGTGCCAGGTACCCTCATCGAGTTCCGAGGCTATAATACGTGCGTTTGATGGTCACATTGACTCTTCCACTGCAGCAATGACTAAAGGCCTTTGCTTCAAGCGCGTACACCTGTGGTAGTTCTCTATCTACTGCTTTGTCTTTGTAACATTTTCTCCTTGTTTTCTCACTACTTTTATTCTGGAGGGCGTGGTGGGGGAGGTGGAAAATGGTAGAAGAGATGTTTTCCGGGGGAACAACGTTTAGACATTCTCAACAACAAAAAGAAAAAAGCAGAAAAAACAGAAATAAAGAGCGGCTGACACGGAGTCAGAACCTGGGATCGCTGTTCTTTGTTTCATCGTGATAGTCACGGATGATGGCTCTGTGTCAAATGCTGTCCTCACACCTTTTCCTCCCCCTGCTCTCTCTCTAACTCGCTTTCTGTTCGTCTGTCTGTCACCTCTTTATGTTCACGTAAGCTTAGTGGCTAAACCATTTCCACCTTCTCACACAAATTATAAAACCTTTCTTGTCATACCTTTGATTTGTTTTGTTACCTTTTTTAAACTTGTGGCCTAAACATGTTCATATCTTGCACGCCTTGCGCACTCTACTTCTCACGAAGAAAAGTCCTCGTGATTCCTTTCATTCAGTTCGCTTCATTGTCCTTTGATGTTTCTTAGTGCTACTGCTGTTTAATGCAATCTCTCTATCCCTCCCACTCTTATTCTTCTTCTTCTGGATACCTCTCTGACGTCATGCGCTGCAGATGGGGTTGACGCAATTATTAAGGCAAGCAGGTGTGCTCGGTCATGCGAATATTACGTAGTCACACACACACACACACACACACACACACACACAGATATAAACGTTTCTATCTATTCGGATAATCTGGGCTATCGGAGTTCGTTTCATGTAACTTCTTAAATCTGACGACGTTAAGCTCAGTTTTTTTTTGTTTTTTTTATAGTAAACTTGCAGAAATCTTCGATATCCTGTGTGCATGTTGGGTTTTGAAAATGAGTACTTAAGTAGTAAGTAAAGTATTCAGACCAGACATGGTAAAGTAATAACAATAATAATAATAATAATATTATTATTATTATTGGTGCACTCTTCCACAGTATTAGCTTCATGCTCTCACAGTAATCCAGTCCTAGGTTCTTGATAAGTACATTAATAAATTGATCTTTTGTAATATTAACATAAAATAGATGTGTCATATTTTGTAAGTACAAAAATAAGGTTTTAAAAATCTACCTTGTGATATATCGGTAGACATTTCTTGCAAACTTCACCCAAACTTCCGTACTCCTTTCAGAAAGGTAAAGGTCGTCATTGAGGTCGTTTGGGTGCATGAGACCTCACTTTTCGCGCGGCCAGCAATGTGTGAGGGCGGTGCCTCTCTTCTCTCCCTAGGTGCCTACACTAAAGTAGAATCTAGCATTCGGGTGCGGCAACATAAAGTGACTTTTAATTTAGAATGGCGCAATCTGTTTAAGGACTCACTTCATATTCTGAGTGTAGTTGGTATCTTCAACGTTTTCCCGTATTTCTACGAAGGTTCACTAAAAAAACGGTGATAACAATCTTGTTTTTGAAACGAAAATTATCTTCTCCGAGCGTTAGCAAGGGAAACAATCCAACGTTGCGTCAATAATAATAATAATGTGAACTTATAATGCGCAGAATCACGAATAGGATAGATCGCACTCTCTGCGCAGTACAATTTGATAGAACGAAAACATAACAACCAGTAGACAGTGAGGTACACATAGGGACACTGGACAACATAGAGATGGGGTACAAGTCAGGAATAGTATTTTGTAAAAAGATATGTTTTAAGAGAGCGTTTGAAAGCGGCCTTAGAGGCTGAGTGGCGAATATGATGTGGTAGAGAGTTCCACTGCTGAGCAGCACAAAGGGAGAACATCCGTTGTCCATATATGACTGTCTTTGTGAGAGGGAGGATAAAATGCGGGAGTCAGATGAGGAGCGAAGGTTTCGGGCAGGAGTTTTTACAGACAAGATTTTATTAAAGTAGCTGGGGGAGTGACCTTCGAAGAAACCATAGCAGAGAGTTGAGAGCTTGTAGTCTATTCCAGCTTTAACTGGCAGCCAATGAAGAGAGCGAAGAAGTGGTGAGACATGATCATGTTTGCGAGTCCGAAAAACGAAACGAGAAGCTGAGTTCTGGACCTTCTGAAGCTTATCAAGGAGGTATTGAGGACAGCCAGCAAGAAGAGAGTTGCAGTAGTCTAATTTAGACAGAATAAATGAGCAGATAAGAATTTTGGTGATTGAGACGGACAGAGTATGGCGAATGGAGCTGATCTTCCGGAGCTCATAGTATGCAGATCGACAAATGTGAGAGACGTGTTTATCAAGAGACATGTCAGCAGACATTATGTTACCTAAATTACGTGCCGAAGTTACAAAAGGAACATCGGCATTGCCTACCTGAACAGAAACAGGCAGTGAAAGGTGAACTCTGGCTCTCCTCTTTGAAAAAAGTAAAGCTTCTGTTTTTCCGTCATTCAGCTTTAACTTGTTGTGGGTCATCCATAGCCTAATATCCGAGATACAACCTTGGATGCTCTGGATAGTAGTGTGAGCCTGAGAGGGAGAACAACTGGTATATAGCTGGGTGTCGTCAGCATAGGATTGGTGGGATATAGAGTGAGATTGAATTAGAGTGGTAAGTGGCTTCAAGTATAAGATGAAGAGGATGGGACCAAGTACTGAGCCTTGTGGGACCCCTGAGTGAATAGACACAGGTGCAGACAGGCAGCCATCCACTATAACTGACTGAGTCCTATCTGAGAGATATGACTGAAACCAGCTGAGTGGGGAGCCTGAGATGCCATAGAGAGTACAATACGAAGTGCATGATGTGTAACTGTGTTTTGAAATGACTGATTTTACAACAGTTTTCAAATCTACAAATCCAAACAAACACAAATTTTATTAGAATACACATTTAAAGTTTGAATATTACTTAATAGTAAGCATCTTTATTCTGTTCTATAGCTTTCATCCTCTGTGGTTTCTCTCAATAAACCATCCCTTATTACATCATACATTCTACGTCATACTCACTACATCATAATCCTACTTACATAACATTTATTTAATATTTTTGATTAAATGTTATATTTTCTACCATTTTAAAAATGTTTGCAAAATGTTTCAGTTTTAAATGTTTATTTGGTAAATGTTTCTAAAATGTTTCATGTCAATTTTTTACATTATTACAGCCATGTTAGCGTTTTTAAAACGTATATAAAAAGTATCATTGCTATCTGGGTACTCATTTTTAATTGCAAGCATCACTGATTAAATATTGTCAGAGCACTCTTATTTAAAAAAAAAATGCATGAAAGTACACTGAGCCGTACTGGACTCCGTTTTCGGTTGATGAACACATGCTCCACACACAGAGATAAAAATACACCCTTGGATTACCTAGACTGTGAAACATGCATTTTCAAGTCCCCTACACCAGCATCCGTGCGGGGCTATAAACACTTGTAAATGAACAGTTTGCGCTGTTTGCTCACTGTCACGTGGTCGCTATCATCTGTCAAGGGCCCACGATAGTGTTTGCTCTCACAAACGTGGTCGTTGGCATCTGCTGGGTGTCCAGAAAAGTGTTAGCGGATACAAGGTGCCTTCCGATAAAACAGTTCGTGTTACCATGGTGACCCAAAACATGACAGAGTACAGGCACTGCCCGTCTACGTAAAACTGTGTAACAAATGCGTGGGCGCACATGAACGTTAATGTGTTTGTATACGTGTATGACTTTGCATATATCTGTGTGTATTTTGATGTATGTGTTTATGTATTGTGTGTGTGTGTGTGTGTGTGTGTGTGTGTGTGTGTGTGTGTGTCGGGAAGCTGCGGGTGGCGCTCTCTGATTCCACTTCAACCTACATTACATAGATACATCATTTCTAGTGCACAGCCACTCTCAGGGAACTTTGATAAACGAAGTAACAGATTATTCATTTTTAATTCTTACCCAATTGACATGACACAAGGCAATCAGTGAAACAACCCACATTTGGAAAACCGAAATTGCATACTACCCTCGTGTAGGAGTATCACACAACAATGAAACGACGTTGTGCTGCGAGTTAAAAATTACAATGAGCCAAACACTTGTGTGTACTTGACATGTGCAACATTGCTGTAAGTGTCGTAACTACCGTATGTGACTGGTGTACCCCACCACCACCACCCGATCCACAGTACTATAAGGAATCCCACTTTGTTTTTGACATTCGCTAGTCCACGGCAACTGTCCACGTGATAGTTTGAAGTTTCTTTCCAACTTGCAAAATTAGAAAAAAATATATCTCGGTATAAAGCATTTAACGATTTATATAGACCATTGACATAATCTTGGTGAATACACTACAACAGCAGCATTATTATGGAGATTTTGGTTTAAAAAAAATTAAAGGATGATGAAAAGAATGACGCAGTACCCATTATTGACAAAAATAAAATTTTAATATTTATTATAATCAGACCCAACATAATGCATAGAAAACGCCCAAAAATAACGTGCATAGAAAATATTCAAGACAACACACGTCTCTAGTTCCCAGTCACAAGAAAAGAGTATCACATACAATTGCAGGATATAGATATATATCTATAAAAATATAGATTTTTGCTTAGAATTCTTTTCAGCAGATTACACTAACCATAGTATTAATAGGGATTCTTTGTCGAGGGTTAACTCGGTATCTCCTTGGACGTAGCGCGTGGAGTTTAAATCTTGTTTGTACGCTTATCTCCCTCCTTACACCGCGTAAAAAGTCATTTAAAAATTCTCGTAAAACTGTTTAAGATTGACGACGTGGACATGTGAAATTTAATGCCATCAAGTTATGCCTGGCACTCGTTCGGAATCTGAGTGGCCTGTATATATATATATATAAATCTCATTATCGACAAAATGGAGTCAGCTAGCAGTAAACCACTTATCTCGCACCGGCTGACGTTACAGATATGATGTGAAACTACACATAAAGGTGAGATGGCAGCCAGCGTGGGGCAGCCATCCACTTTACGACTCATTCTCCAGTTATGGCACTCGACGTGGTGATTCTTGACTACGATCTCAATCAGAGGCTTCACTTTTGTTGCGTTCAACTTTTCGTACCCCTGAAACTGAAGATCTACCTTGTGTTTTATTAAACGTCACGTCAGCCTGAAAACAACGATTATCTTGTGTTTAAATATGACGTAGCCCGACGGATAATATTTCTCCTGTTTGACATGTGACGTATCCACGCTGTACGTTGACCGCTCAGTTACGTCATATTTACTGAACGCATCCCTGACACTGTCCACCGAGGTCTGTAGTTTTAATGTGATGCAGCCTGCAAATGACCGCCTAATTATGTAACACTTTATTGTGTCTAACCCTGAAACTGACCACCTAGGTTTTAATTTTTACCCTAACTAAAGGTCGTTCTGAGAAAAAATGTGGACAGACGTTAAGTCTGGTAATACTTTTACATGGTAGTTACTCTACAAACCTATTTTGGACACATTAAAAAAATACCACGCGAGTTGCGGATCATTTTCGGGGCTGCCTTTAGCTTTCAAATTAATGGCTGGTTCTTGTTGTGTACTTTACATGCAATGTGATAGCTTTCAGATTCTTCATCATGTTCGGCCATTGTGTTTGGACTTTTCACACACACACACACACACACACACACACACACACACACACACACACACACACACACTCTGGTTAAACGTGAAAACAGAAGGCTTTGCAGATGGCTGAGCGTGAAACATTTTCCCAGGCCTGGTAGTTTGTCAAACAATCAAATTCGTAATCCTATTGCGGTTAAGCATGGTTCGTGTAAATTTTTGTCGATAAACAAGCGCTTAACTCTAAATCTTATTTCTGGACGCGAGTCAGCGATAACGGAATGTTAGAATGGCATCAAAGTGCAAGAACGTGAGATATACTATTTACAAGAAAGTGGAATGTTGCATAAGTACACATAAAACAATATCCTTGTTGTGCGGTAAAACGTACACCCTTAGTGCATTCACAGCGCCATGTTGACACTGGGTAACTACAAACACGTTAGTCTTAACGAGACTCCATACACGGGCCGACAGTCTTTGTTTTTAACAGCAGTTTCGTGGAAAATGGTAGAGGACGTTTTTCGTAAAAAAAAAAAAAAAAAAAAAAAAGACATCCACCCACACACAGTGAGAGAATATCAGAGGCACTCACTTCGTACATTTGAATAAAAAAAAATCAATGAGTAACGATCTTTGAAAAATAAAATTCATACAATTTGTACAGTGAGATCTGAAAAAGTTTGGAGGGAAGGGAGGGAGTCTGTGCGGGCTGTCGTATAGCTGTTGACAAACGGTTATTAACATGGCGTAATCGCATAAAGTGCCCTCAGCTTATCAGTAGCCACTCATGTTAGTGGGCGCTGGGAGGTAGAGGAGAGGGGTCTGCCCTGGACAACCTCCCCACGTGGGTTCGGGGGATCGGCGCGTTAGCAGGCTGGAGTAAAAACTGACTCAGATCTCTTCCCACCCACCCACCCACTCACCCACCAGCCCCAAATGCTTGTCGTAATCATACACTTTCACGCCTCTTGACCTCATTCATTCCTTGATCTCCCCACGAGGTCATAGCAAGATCCGGGTTCTGAGCTCTGGTCTGCGTCAGAGATTGGCTTGCAGCGAAGGAAACAAGTCTCAAAGACTTTTTGGATTTTAAAAAAGTGCGTGCATCTTTGTCCGCTCCGCCCTCTTTCGGTTCAGTCGTGTAGAAAGTGTTCGAGTAATCACAGGCTTCGCGGCTACAGGCAAATATGTTCAGATTACGTGAGCAATATACACTGATATGTGAGATTCTGCCCAGAATATCTTGCGCACAAGGTCCGGGATCTTATTCATTCATTTCTGTTCACATTGCTTATTCCGTCGACTGGTCAAGGCTGAGAGCACACACACTCATACGATTACTCCCTCGTCCCGGGCTTGCAAACAAAACACACGCGCACACACTCTTATTCACAAATATATAAGTGCGTGCACACACACACACACACACACACACACACACACACACACACACATCTACGTATGCACTTGCTGTTTTCTTCTTTTTCTCGTGCATTCACACACGCACTGAGCAGCCGTACGCAATGACATCACCGACATCAACCACTGGATTTCAAACAACACCGACGATCGATCCCCTTTTACAACGGTATCCACCCCGGGTACATGTAGTCCTCTCGCTTGAGGTCGAACTGCCGTGCAACGTACGTGTTGGGCTTGATGTAGTCTTTCATGTACACGACGATACCCTTATTGAAGTACCCCGCCCACCACGAGTAGGATCCAAACGTTGTGATGATATGGTCCGCGGAGGCCAGGATCATCATATCTACAGGAGGCGACCGCTGGTCCAGAAACACAATCTTCAGGTTCTTGGGGAAGTTCTCTTTGCACCAGTTCATGTTCTCGCTGGCCACGATGAAGACACTGTCGGTAAAGAGGCGGAGAAAGTGGGTGGTGGAGGCGTTGATGAACTCCGGCGTCGCCATGGGGTACCCGAGCCCCACGTTGCGGTTGCTCTCAAAGTCGCCGCGCCGGATGTGAACGCCGATGAGGGTGGCGTTGGCGTGCTCCTTGCGGATGGCTTGCACCACGGTGTGCGCTTCTTTGGTGATAACGTCATTGAAGACGAGCGCCTGCCGAACCTTCTCCTTGTGGCGCTCGAAGTAGCGCCACGACTGCAGGTAGATGCCCACCCAGTAGTCGTGGTTGGGGTCCAGCTTCATTAGGCGCTCGTCGAACTTGTTGGCGCTGGCTTCGTTCGCCGACTTGGCGCTCGAACACCGCTTTTCCAGTTCTTGCTGCAAGCCAGGGTCGTACTTGGGTGACGTCTTGAGGATGTTCAGCAGGCCGAAATTACCATGATAGACGGGCTTCCGGTTTAGGAACAGGGCGATACCTAGCGTGCTGGCGAACTGAAACAGCTCATTGCCCAGCCGGCCCGTGAAGCCATGGCACGCCAGCTTCTGTGCACCATTTCCCAACTGGGACTGATTCGTTGCCGCACCCTTCTGTGACGTAATCACAGTCCTCTGTGTCGTCACGACCAGCGACAGAGGCACAGTGACAGAGGAAGAGTTGGATGATGACGATGAAGAGGAGGCGGGCTTGTTGGAGACAGGGCTGGATGACGACAAGAGCTGTAGAAGAGTCGAGATGGAAGTGAATGCCTCCGAAGTTCGTAGTGACGTGAGAAACTGCCCGAGGGTCGTCTGCGCGCTAGAAAAGCTTGACTGTGTGGAAGCTGGTTTGAGTGATGACTCCGTAACGTTGTCCACGAGCCTGGAAGCTGATTGGTTCTGGTGATCTGCGGCCTTCAACTGCGACAACAAGGCGAAGGAGCTTTGCGGAAACCAGAGAAACAACAAGTAGATGAAGACGAAGGAGACAGCACAATAAACCAAAAGCTCTGCAACAGAAGAATGGAGTAATAAAAATTGATGATATATATAGCACAATTTCAATTCCAAGAGCGCAATATAAGAATCGCTTTAGAGGGATTATGTTGGCTGTTAGTACGCTTGAATGTGGAGGAGTTAGAGACCTGCCCTCCACCAACCCCCTCTCTAATTTATCAGGGAGTGTTAACAGAGGAAAATAAGTATGGAGGTCCATCCTCCACACGCTGTGCCCTACAGAGGTCAGTCAGCTACGTTCACTGCCCCTATGGCTACCAGCCTAAACACCTCCTTACCTTTTCACTTTCTCCCCCTCTCTCTCTCACTCTCTCTCTCTCACACACACACACACACACGTGTCATATTTAAACGAATTAGGGTGTCGCAAATGGCGTACGTCACTCACACTGTGACATTAACATGGCGCCTGTAGAGAAGTACGTTCTCTCCATTACTCAAGACTGACAAACAGTAAAAGCATACACGTCATAGAAAATGTACTTCTAGGATCAAAGAAAAACATGCAGGCAGGCAGGCAGGCAGGCGGCACACCCAGCCACACTACAATGTCTATGGTTTTGTACAGTAAGGGTGGGGAGGCGCAGGTATTTGTTTAATGTCTTGAAGTACCTGTCCCAGTGAGTGAAAGCGGAGTGCGTGTCAGGTGATAAGATTACTACATTGCTCCTGATCAAGCCACGCCCTTTCAGTATTTATCTCGAACAAATTCAATCCATTGCTTGCAGAGTTTTTATTTACTTTTTATTTTTCTCCGTACGCGCTTCTTACACTGGGCATTGGTTTACAGTTATATTTTAAAGATAAATTTTTCACATTTAAATAGGCTTTTGCATGCCCTTGATTTTTCCCATGGCACTTGCATCATGACAACGGGCGCCGGATGACAGATCTCAGACTTGTCGCGGCATCTTGCCAGCAGTGAGATAACGAGTTCCGCAAGCTGTTGGCAAGAATGCACGAATGTCAGGGGGCCAAGGCGCGACAAGCGAGCAATTGGAAACAGTGCAAGAGGAGGATAAAGTCCTAAACGACTTGCTGGCAAAGAACAGGACAAATGGCGTCCGCAACGACCTGCTGGCAAAGATTGCGACTGGAGAACGGGGACAGCGAGGGACTGGCGATAGTAGCTGATATCCACCCTTCGCCAAGTCACCCATTCTCGATACCCCATCCGTCCGTCCGATCGTGTCATAAACTGCAAGAACCTGCTTCCAGTCAGGTGTTGTCAAACGTGAAGTGAACTGGATCACGATGGCGATAAACTCGGTATTTGCTTTAGTGTCACCATTTTCAAAACCAACGTTTGACACAACATAGTGAAGTCCTTAACATTCGCTTTCAAACTGATAGATGAAAGAAAGGACAGCGGCTTAAATGTTTCCTTTGAAAAATATTTTTTTGTCCACTGAAGCCAGTGTTTCCGTAGACCACTGCTGTACATTTGCCATAACCGATTTAAAGCGGCCTTTGTAACTTTGAATCACTTCGCGCCTGTCTGTTTTGGCAATGTCGACTCTGACAGTCTTCTTTGGCCACTAGTTAAGTTCCCGGTGTTTTTTTTTTTTTAAGCTCAGCTGATTTTTTTCTTGTTTTTTTTTTTTTTTTATCACAGGTAAGTGTTTCATACGGCGTATTAGTGCAGCGCTGTTTCAGGAATATGCTTCATCGCAATAACTTTGCTACAATATCCTTCTAACATCTTCCCCAGCACCCACATGGATTATAGAAATAGCGATATATTAACTCGTATTTCCACCAACCGCCTTAAAAAAAAAACACTAACCTTTTGTTTAGAAAGACCAAAATCTTGGATCTTTTCTCTTCCTGTCACCACCTACAAGCGCACTACAGGCCCGAGTGAATATAATAATTGTTATAAATCTATTCATCAGTGCTTACCGCGGCACCTTCTTTATCAACCAGAGATGTTGGTGTAAGCCGAGGTTTTTAATCCCCTATCAACAAAATACAGTGAAAGACAAAAAAATATTTAAAAAGTAATGAGGATACAAGTAAACGCTCATTATTTAAATAAAAATAAGAAATACTGAGTTCACACTTTGGCAAATTCATTAAGCTGACCAACTAATAAACGAGCCAACGACAGAACTAGTTCATGAGACAAAGAAATGAAAATAACGGAACTGCTGCTGTTCTGACAGTTACACTACCCTATACTCTCAAGTCTTGACCTGCAGTCTCTGCAAAAAGTCAGTGGAATCTTGAGCAGAAATGTGTTTCAGGCACCGACAGACCGTTGCTTGCGTTCTGCTAAATGTCTTTCAACGGTCGCGTTTGCATTGGATAAATTTCTTTGATGACACTCAAGACTAAAAAATGAGCTGTTATGTAGACAGAGATGAAGCATCTGCTGTCGTAAAGCTGACAGATTCTCATCCCATTTTGTTGCAGCTAGTCTTTGCCCTACGTGACTGAACTGCTTATAACGTGGCGAGAAGCACGTAGGTGTATCGCGGGACCGGTTTGCATTGAAAGCTTGTGGAAGAGATGTTCCAGATATTTGACGGCCGGTGCATCTCGTATATCTTCCATCTCATAGTTAGTATACCTTAAGACCAACGCCAATGTGGTGACAGAATTATCACCTCACATGTGCTCCTGGGGCCAGTTGCACAACACATTTCTAATTTTAAACACTTTTAGGCCATAACTCTTTTTAGATAATCAGTCTAAAGTGCACACCACAATTTAAGAATTTTTAAAACTAAGACTGCTTTAAGTAAGATAAAGTTGTTTAAGTCTGACTTTCTGTCCTGTTAGTACAATTTTTGTATGTTTTTCTGCAATGCATCAAAATGGCTAAAAAGAGATTTCGCTTCTTTAGAACAGTTTTAAGATTTAGAAACGTGTTGTGCAACTGGCCCCTGAAGTGTAATGAAAACAAGAAAGAGATGAACTCGAATAGGACTTAGACTGGCATGAAACATAAACAACTGTTAAACTCACCAAAAGAGCGAGCTATGATATAATATACTGTCATAGTGGTACCAATGGTGGCAAGCCATCCTAATTCAAGATTTAATTAAAAACGCAAAGTAGTAGGACATATGTACAAATACCGGTTTATTTCAAATATGCTTCATTGAATAATAGAACTTCGGCATTACAGTACAATAAATTTAAAGCAAAAATTTGTTAGCATTCTTATTTCTTTCTCTACATCATCTGCTTTAATGGCATGTTGTTTAGAGTACTATCGTTGCTGGCTCTTAACCATGCCATACTGAATGGCTAATTCAAACACTCCTAGCCAGTCTAAAGCTTTTTAAATTTCAAAATTTTAAAAATTCTATTGTTCTTAATGTTTAAATTTTTTTGTTCACTTTTAACACTATAACTATTCTTAGGCTCCATACTGGCCGTATGGTACTGGTATATATAAAAAAATGAAACTACAAAAATTAACAACACGAGATCTTGTAGCTTCACGGGTAGGCATGGAGTCTGATACAGGTTCTAGTCGAGTACCGAGCTAAGTGGTCGAACACTGAAACAGAATAGTCTCGAAAACATTGGTGGAGCACGAAGCAGCTCGTGTGACGAGGTACGACGGTAAATCTTTCACACGGTGTAATACACGTTCGTGGTCCTGTCGTTGCATACCAGGTGTCTTTCATCTGGAAAGGTTGAAAGCATCGATGACAAATAGCGGAACATAAACTGAAAGTTAAGCGTTTGTGCTAGTAAGCAGCAGGGTTAACTAAGTGGTGCGGACATTTTAACGTTTTCATAGCTGTTGTTTAAAGTTTGCCACATTGTGTGTGTGTGTGTGTGTGTGTGTGCGCGCGCGCGCGCGCGAACGTGTATGTGAGTGTGCAAGAGAGAAAGAGGGCGGTAATAGCTTTCTGATTAGTATGGGCCTTGTTTGCGATAGATAGTACACATATTTCTGACGCAACTAGCTTCCTTCACCCGACGAACAGGTGGCTTTGCATATGGAAGTAAGGCAAAGCCCAATATGCAAGTGTGAAAAGACTGTCTCATAGTAAGAGAGGGTATTTGACCCCCCCAAAGCCATCGTTTGGTTGGTAAATGCAAAAAGCTGAGCGTGCTTACATTGCTGCTGACGAGGTGTGGGACTCGCTGACATCCTCCCCCCCCTTCACACCATTCTTTTACACGCACGCACAACACTTTTTTTTCTCCATCTTTCTTTCTTTTGCTCTCTCTCTCCCTCTCTCTCTTTCACACATAGAACACAGTCTCTCTCTCTCTCACACACACACACACAACCTCTCTCTCTCACACACACTCTCTAAAAACAAAACAATTACTTATTGTTTTTCAGAAACTTTGTGAAATCAGAGTTCCTTGCGACCTTTACAGCTCTCCCCTAAATGATTTATACAGCATAGAGACCCCGAAGTAGCCTTTGCTCACTGGCACAACCAGTTCTTATATATATATATACACAACAAACACGCACCGCTGTTCACTAAATGTGTTAAATACTTCTGTAAGCCTGCATGGCTTCACCAATAACTTCAAAACGCCATAAACATAAGAGATTCACTAAAGAAAATGGCCAAGAAGCAGATTTCAAAAAGCAAAGAAATTTAGTCACAGCAATGAAAAGAAGTAAGACGAAAATGTACTTCAGTGAATTCATAAAGTGCAAAAGTAACACCAAAACATATGGAAACCCATTAATACCATATGAAATAACCTTGCTCCAATCAAAATAATAGTCCCACGATCTCAATTTCAAATAATGCACTAAACCTCACTCTGCATCCACTGGGAGCAGAGTTGTGTCAAAAGACAACTCGAAAGAAAACCACCTGTACAAATTACAAGATTTCTGCAGCTCAAAGAATATTAACACCCCCTCAACAATCCCCTAATGAATGTATTGGATGTACATAAAGATTTAAAAAGTTCAAAAAACACCAGAGGGCCTGACAACATTGATAATAAAATACTATAACTCGGCACCAGTTACTGCAGAAACGCTGACCTACCTAGATAACCTCTGTATTGCTAAATACCACTTCCCAACCCTTCTAAAGCAGGCCAAAAGCTTCCCAATTCATAAATCAAGTGACGTGGAAAATCCTACTAACTATCGACTAATCTCAGTTCTTTCATCACTCTTCAAACCTTGGAAAAATACATTCACACTCATCTCCAAACTCACCTAGTAAAACATGCACTTCCCCACACTTATCAATCAGGACAACTGAAATACTCTTGGCACACATCGCTAACACCTCTAGCAAACACAGTGGTTAAACATTCACACGTATCTCCAAACACACCTAATACAACATACACTTTCCCACACCAATCAATCAGGATTTAACCCCAATACTTTTGACAAGCGTGAAACGCTGCCTAGGATCTAAACGATCTTTGCAATAGTCTAGGAAATTTAAATATAAAAAATAGCGAGGGGGGCTTTTCCCGTCCTTGAACTATTATGTAACTGCGTCTGCCCTGCGTTCATAAGTACTAATTTGCTGCCCTGAGGTGTCCAGACTCCGAGGATGTTGATTTACTCCAGTGCAATATATCACCGGTTCATAACTACAGCCTCAAGGGAGTGGGGAGGGGGAGAGGAACACGGTGACCTGTGTGTGTGTGTGGTGAGCGCGCGAGAGACCACTGCGGCAGAGAGTAGACGGACGTGATAGAGACGTAGCAGCCATGTCCTGTTGAACATCATGTCTCCATCAAAGGCTTGGCTGTGTCAGCCACCTGTTTCCTGTTTCCCAAACTTCAACAAAATTGCTATATCCTGAAGCAGGCATCAGTTTGTGTGTGTGTGTGTGTGTGCATAATATGTATGGAATCCCATGGAAGCAAGCTAAATAAATGTCGTTTTGAAAGATGTCATAATACATCTTCGTGGTACTGTCGTTGCATACCTTGCTTCAAGGTCCTTCCCAACCCTTGCGCAAGGCTAGTAAACCCCGCAAAGTGCGGTGCATTGCAACGTGAGAATAGCCTTATGATGTACAGGCTCACTGGCACTCAATGGACTTTAGAGAACGTCCTAACGCGAGACACATGACCGTCACGAGGCTGGTTATTGGTCCGTGTGCCTTTTTTGTGTAGCACGGGAGGATTAAGAGGGTACCTTTCAGGGGTGTACAGCGCGACCTGTGACATCGCGATATAGAGTCAATCCCTTCCCATGAACACGTCCAGCCCCCACCTACCCCTTCCTCCCACCCCTACACGCCCTCCCTGGTGTAGCTTTCCAGACCCATCATCCATGCCCCCACCCCCTCACAATTACACAGCAATTAATTCAATCGTTCAATTGACCCCTGGCGTCGTTCCCCCACCCAGCCTTGAACACACCCCCCCCCGCCCCAAGTGGCGGCCTCGGTTCGCTGGGAAATTCAGGCGACGGGGGGTCTCGCTAGCAAAGTTTTCGTCGACAATGTCGTGAGGGTCGGGCGTTTTGTGGAGCTGTCGTCTCGCCTCATCGCCGCTGCACACGCACACATGACGAGGGGTGTCTGCTTGGCAGTGTTGTAGCCATATATCCTGGCTCTGTATAGCGCCAGTGGTACAACACTCGTTAGTCACCACTGATTCTAGTTTTCACAGCATGTATTTATTTACAGGTTACCTTTGGAGACATTTTACAACGAGTATTCAGTACTCATGTCTAATACAGAGAATACCAAACGGAATGCGGGTGACTTTAAATCTCTGAAACTCCGTCCACGGTTTAGTTACAGACATCTGCTGTCATGTTTCGTCTAGGGACACGAAATTAAGATAAAAAGTCAAGGGAAAAGAAGGGAAGGAGGGTGAAGGGGAAGCCGGCAAAAGCTTTGTACAAATATATAAAATACATAATAAATGGGCATGTATTTATACTATATATACATATTTCATTGGCCTGTATTTATACTACATGCGTATATACATATCTAATGGGGCTGTATTTATAATATATTTATAATACATATTTAATAGGTCTATATTGAAAATATAATATATATATTATAATATTATATATTTAATAGGCCTGTATTTCGCTGTACCCCTTCGTTGGTTGCGTGGCTATATGCATGAACACACTTAAAATAACAGGTGTTGTAAACACTTTTTTAGAATTATGCTTTCCTGTTTCCTTTTCATACTATAATCTTTACCCTTGTAAAGTTGTCAAAATCTTCCCAGTGCTCGTTGACGACTGTCGAGGCACATGATGAATGAGTGAATGATATCGGTGAAGTGATAGCGACTTCGTGACGAAACCAAGAGCATGCCTAAAGGAGACCCACCTTTTTAAATGCTTTACTTTTGAATACAATAGTTTACACAATATGATGTATTTTAAGAGAAAACCCACTCTGCCATTGTTGTCCGTACATTACTAAGCCTCTGTGCTGAGTGTAGATCACAAATCTCGCCACACGATACTACCTCCGCGACTGCTAGCTGGAGGATAAAGGTAAAGTGAAAAAAAATCACCCTACCTGTAAATATACCCATTGCAAACAGTTTTATTAATAGTCTTTGTAACACAGGGGTGGGCAACGTTCGTCCCGGCCAAGGCAACCGCAGGCGAGACTCGATGTACTTTAGTATATCTACGGACCTTTTCATAGCAAAATATTTATATGAAATGAATCAACAATAACGTATACTTTAAGGGACAAGCAAGGGCCGTCCATTACAGGATAGACAGGAGACATATACGAGTACATGACGGGACCGACATCTCTGTTTCTTGTCGGTTGATCGTGGACCACATGAACGATTTTGGAGAATTTTGTATGCATCTGACTTTCACCCGAAGCCGATGGTAGACCACTTGCGGCTTGATGTCGGCTGTGGATACGTGTAGCCTTCTTTGTCCATGTCGTCTCTCACAATAATAATAATAATAATAATAATAATAATAATAATAATAGACATTGCTGTGTACCTCAGTGTACAGTTATGGCGTTCATCATCCTTTCACGGATTTCCAAAGAATGAGCAAATAATAAATTTTGGCTGATAAAAATTCGTTTTGGTTTATTAGTTTTTTGTGCTCATTTGTGTGTCTTGTGTGTATAGACATTTTTAAATGCCATGAACTCCTTTATCAAGAGAAAGAGGTATGTGTGTAGTAAATAATAATTATTATTATAAATTATTGTACTTTCACTCCACAATCACAAACAGAAAACAGCGCATTAGAAAAAAAGATGTTGTTCTGTTTCCTCTAGAAACTTTGTAATTATAAACATACTTTTTTACAGACTTCCAACAGTTGTTTCGCTATGCTTTTCATAGGAGCAAAGCATTTTTCTTGCAACTAATTACGAAAAAAAAAACGGATTGTGGGGACACCAGTGCCTGGCAGGCTGAGATTGTACCCGCTGCAAAAGTGTTAATACACAGTGTCGAAACTACAGCTTGACCACATATAGGAGGCTAATTTTTAAGTAGATAATTTTGTATAGCCTGCGAATGATGTGATAAATATTAAAATGGTCCTTGGAGGAAAAAAGCTTCCCCACCCCTGCTGTAAAATGTCACAGGCAGCAGCACTTGGTCATATCTCGACATGACTATGACTTATAGAAAGGCAACTATGTCAGATATTTCTGAGCAAACCTTTGGTAATCATTTGTATAGCAGACAGCACCTTATTCATTTCACATTAAAATTAATTGGCGTTCAAATTTATTTTTTGTGCGATTGTTAAACACCTGTTGATCTGTTGGCATTCTTTAAATGTTAAATATTTGGCTAGCGTGTGACCTCGTGCCGCATATGAAATCGTTTATGTCATCGTTATGTTATCGTTAACAACATTGTAGCAAGCATTTAGGAATTCTTGCGCGCGCGCGAACACACACACACACACACACACACACACACACACACACACACACACACACAGAGATTATATGCACATACACTCTTTCACATACACATAACTGTCTCTCTCACTTTTCCCACTCTCTCTCTCTCTCACAGACACCCACATATATAAATACACAGACACACACAGAGTTATACACACATGCACTCTTTCATACACACACACGCGCGCGCACAAATATTACATGCATTCTACAATAATGACAAAATGCTAGTCATAAAGCTGCTCATTTTATCCAGCAATCTGCCTTTTAAAAAAAAGCTAGCGAAACAGGTGGTGAAAGAACGAGGTTCTCTCTCGCCTGAGCTTGACACGTAGCAGAGAGAGAGAGAGAGAGAGAGAGAAAAGAAGTAACAGAGAGAGAGAGAGAAAAAAAAACACACACAGAGAAAGAGAGAAAATAACAGAAAGAAAAAGGAAGACGTGGTAGGAAGAGAGAAAGAAAGAGAAAGGGGGATAAGGGGATTGGAGTTTAATGCTGAACCAGCAACTAAGGCTATATCACACAACTAAGGCTATATCACACAACTAAAGACAACTAAAGGCTATATCACACAACTAAAGGCTACATCACACAACTAAAGGCTATATCACACAACTAAAGGCTACATCACACAACTAAGGCTATATCACACAACTAAAGGCTACATCACACAACTAAAGGCTATATCACACAACTAAGGCTATATCACACAACTAAAGGCTATATCACACGGCTGCGCAGCCGGCCAAGTAAACGGGTGCCACAGACATTAGAGAGTTTGAGATTCTGTGCTCGCACGACGCGTGCGGGAGCGGCAACCTGTAGTGTCACGGGAATTTGCGCCCTACATCATCACATCCACAAAATCCAACCAATCGCTTTCTCACAACGTCTCACTACGTCTCCCTACGCGTCGTGGATCTCAAACTCTCTAAAGAAAGAACAACGTGCCTGAGAAGAGAGTTGAACTTACGAGAGTCAATCCTGACTGTAATAGTGACAAGCACTATCCGCTGCACCTCCGGATTGCCGGAGACGGGGGAGAGGGGACAGAGTGGGAGACAGAACAGCGGCAGATAGAAAAAAAAATGAAAACGAATGGGAAGATGTAAGCATGTAGCTATATAGGTACACAATATTGCTGACATTTACAGACTTAGACACCCCCCCTCAACACACACACACACACACACACACACACACACACACACACATTGCAAGACTCTTTGACGACAAAAACAGCTGCAACCGAGACAAGTTTCTTATTGTACTTTTATCCACACCTCCCACCCCCACCAATTCCGACAATACCAGCTAACTCGTCAAAAGTTTAAGAAGATCGCCTCACCCTTTAGTCGGACACGTTCAACGTGTGATTGTGTTTACCAAGTGTTGCCATCCATCCTCACACACACACACACACACACACACACACACACACACACACACACACACACACACACACACACACACAATGTGGCATTCTTACATATCTGACAATCTGGATCCGGTTAAGAGGGTCCTTTTCTCAGAATTGAGGTCGAAGGTCGGCAATTTGAGAACAGTCTCAAGATATCTCTGATGGCAAGCCGTGTTTTGATAACTAGTCAGGCGGATACCGGACATGCACCGAAAATGAGGGAAAATGCAGGATGTTTGGCGACAAAGAAAACAATGTGACGACTTTGTTAGACGAAAGCTGATAATACGAGAATGTGAAGGCTAGGGTTGTCCTCGATATATTCGTGTGGTTTTTTTTTAAATTGCTGTCATATGTTACTGCCACAGATCTTTCATTCAATATGAGCAAAAGGCAAACATGTCAGGGGTAAATACTCAAAACTCTTAACACAAGCACACGTGGTGGGCGCGTGAGCGGATGCTGCTGGACTGCTCCGCCAGGTGGCGCCCGATAGAGGAGGAGTGGTGAGCTTCACACCTAACACGTACACAGTCCTCCCATGCAGCGGAACAGCTGCACTTTCTCTCCCTACCCCTCCTACCCGACCCCTTAGCAAGATATACGTGCCCCTGTCACTGCCTCCCCCATAGGCTTATAGATAATAAAATAAAATAAAAGGAAACTGTATGGGGCCTCTGACCTCAAGGGACTGAGTTCTATGGTCTTTTTATTTGATGTTTACACTGTTTTGGAGGAAAGGTAGTGGAGGTCTTACTCCTTGATGGAAACGTATAATTGTCAACATAAATAAGACAATTTTTCAGGACAACTTGTTCGATCACAAGAACGTGGTTTTTATATCCCTTCTTGACTTTGCCCGGGTGTAGCCTGCACACAGCCGGATTGAACGGTATTCTCTAATCCTTTGTGGGTGCCTATAACTTTTCTTAAAATAAAATATCTAAGTGAACATGTATTGAATAGTTATTGTTCTGAGTGGTTTATATATGCTGGTCTGGGTATTGTACAAGTAATGCGGGTGCAGTTTTGTTCTGTTTTTAATTGTATATCATCTTTGTGAATTATGCATAGACTCGTAGTAAAATAAATTTTAATTTTTATTCTCTCTCCGATCTCTCTGACTTAAGACATGTTTTCTATTATCTACGTACCATCGGATGCGCCAGGCTCGATATTGTCCTCTAGTCAGTCTGAAGTCGTTTTATTTAGATTTGTATTTATATTGTTATGTAGGAGAAAGATTCCATGGATTTAGTCTCAGGCTTCAATGAGATTTATTGATACTCTAAGGTCTTATGTACTGCTCAAAATAATGGAAAGATCGTATTTTTTAAATCTTTTTATTACTCTCGATGTCAGCTGGTGAGAGATGCATGTGTGTAATCCTACATCTTGCACCTGCGTGTAACTGACTGCGGTCGCCTTCGCTTTTTCAGTGCCAGGACTGCTTTGTTCTCACCTGTGTTGCCCTAAAACTTCAAATGCGCTATTCCCACGAATCTTTCTTTTTGCCGGTCTACACTTGAAATTCAAGACATTGCTTATACCGATCCTTGCTTTGCGAAGATCAACTCCAAAGGGAAGTCCGGTGCTGGCGGGAAGAGAGTGATCGTAAATAATGATAAGAAACCTACTGTTTTTTATGACCAGCATCCATTATTATTATGTTTGTGTTTTTCTTTTTAGCTAAGCATTTTGAGTTTGCATTTAATGGTGGGAAAAAGCACTATACAAATCAATTTATTGTTGTTGTTGTTGTTATTATTATTACTATTCGTGTTTGTACCAACAGTGAGCAAACCCTTCATACTGTGTGGGTGAACAGCCGTCCTGAATTCGATGACAATCCAGTTTGGTCTCGTGCGTGCTCGGTACAGAAGTCAAGCAAAAAAGGTCATTGAACCCATAAAAAATGCGTGCAATTCCAACGTATCCACATGATAAGGTATAAATGAACAGTAAAAAATATTGCACTGCATGTTAATTAAAGCCCAGTTCATTGTCAACACAACTCTGGGAGGGTAATTCTTTGCCGATTTCTATGCGCCTTTTGAATCATGCCTCAGAGACGACGATTAAGTATTGTCGAGTAAAGGAGGGTATTGCATGGCTGCAGGATGGCATAGGTGTTCGAGAAACTGGCTGCCGATTGGGAGATGCTCACTGTCATTCCAACTCTACGAGACCGATACCATGCAACGCGGTGAATTACCACACAGCATGGCAGGTTCTATCGGCTTTACAACAGAGAACAGCCACTGCCAGCACACTCAGGGGACAGCTGCAAGCAGCCGCTAACGTAAATGTGAGTGAACAGACGGTTCGAAACCGGCTCAAGGAGAGCAATCTTCGGTCAAGCCGACCTCCTGGCCGCCCTGTTCTGACACCTGGACATCGCGCTGCTCGTCTTGCATGGACACGAGACCATCTGGTATGGACAAGGCAAGAGTGGGCCGCAGTCCACTTTACTGATGAATCTCGCTTTACCAGATTCTTCCATGATGACCGAATCCGCATCTGAAGACGACAGGAAGAGCGTTACCACGATCCCACTGTGGTGGAGGGTGATCGCTATGGTGGTGGATCCCTCATGATGTGGGGTGGGATGGGGACTACTTTGTTACTCGCAGATATTCATGAAAACAGCAATGTATCGAACATTTATGAACTACTCTATATGTCTGGCTTATTTGTCATGTCTAGGAAATTCTGTGTTTGCTTCGACTGAACTAATCACAATTTTCACGTTATTTACCCTGGTTGGGAAAAAATCATTGGAAGGGGTTGACCTGATAAAATCCTGGTTGGTAAAACGATTCGGGAGGCTTACCCTACTTCACGAATACGGGGTTTTGGCCGCGACCTCCTGTTAGCCGACCCAGTGAGTAGATCGACTGACAGGCTAGGTAAGCACATACATTCAGATGATCGCGCGCGCTCACACACACACACACACACACACACACACACACACACACACGCGGAGCGCGAAATCTGTCAAGCAATTCTATGAACTGCTAAAAGTGTTGTTTATCACAATATTTCCGGCGAATAAGGAAACGTTGCCTCTTCACCAAGGCTTTCGGCTGTATCAATGTCAAGGACACCACCAAGGGTCGAGCATCAGTTGTCCACACCGTGATCTTAATACTCCGCCTTCACGCTACAGCACAGGATGGGATATCTGGCGGTTTGATGGATATATATCTCTCTCTCCACACACACACACACACCCAAACACACACATTTGCAATCGTCTGCATACCAACGTGCCCCCGGCCCTTGTTGACACCTGTCTGAGACCTTCCCAGTTATTACACATGGTGTCCGCCGAGGGGAAAGTCTCATTGCGCAAAGTTCAAGAGAAACAAAAATGATATAGATAAATACATAAACAATGATTACGATTAGCAATGATGTATATTTGAATCCGTTAAAGGTGTGGGGGAATAGATAAGAAATTAAACAAACATTACCTACACGTTGTGAACGGAACACGAAGTTTGAAAACTGTAATGTGTGAAGAAAATATAAAAACAAACGAGTGCAAGCCGGATTTTTTTATTCTATTTTTGAGAGTGGGAGCGAGAGAGGAGCATCGCTCAGCTTATTCTTATTTGCGCCAAGCTTACTACGACGGGCGCAATGCAGTACTAAATACTGTTGCCGTGCATCACACCACACCTGTCGGTCTGCTCATTCATCATTGCCTTGCATTTATTCACACCCAACGTCTGCTCACGTTTCTCCTATACTGTGAGACCACAATACACACAACTTCTGTATCGACTACATGCTACTGTCCTGTCCTTTCTTCTAAAAACTACACTCAACCTACAGCAACAGGTGACCGACAGCCGACAGTCTCGTTGAGAATGGTGGAAACACCCGGAAAACGACGGGTTTCATTCTTCCGAGAGGCTTACAAACTTGCCAGTGACAGGAGCAGCAGCGAAACAAGTGATGGAAAGTTCATCGACCGCCCCTGGCAACCCAAGGGTGGGTGGCAATAGACATACTTTTGTTGCCTTTTCTTTCACGCTGTCGATCATTACATTCCAGCCAGGTACAGTCACAAAATAACCTTATAGTTTACACCCCAACATATTTTGATATTGACCGGAATTATTTGCTTAGTTCCTTGAAGTTGTAAAAAATGAAAAAGTATTTCAAATTACATTAGCTGGGGTAAATGTCTTTGCAATTTGCCCCTGGGAGTGGAAATCCCTGGTTACACCAGTAGGGATCAGGGAAAGAGATGGGGATGAAGGGGAAAAGGGGAATGCGAGAGAGAGAGAGAGAGAGAGCCACAGTAAAGCCAGTACAGAAAAACATAAACGCAGTGATACACATATTTAAGTACAAGTCTGTTATTATGTCTGCATGAGCGCACAGGCTGTGTGTGTGTGTGTGTGCACATTGTTACAACTTAGTGCTGGAAAAAACCCATTAAGACTACTTTTGAGAATCAAAACGTTTACTATCAGTGGCTGACATCTTAGAATAATCGCACAGGAAACTGATGTGTGTGTGGGTGGGTGGGGGGGATTTACAACCCAGTTGCAAACAAACTTTATACCGAGATGTGACCCATACACCAAGAGTGTTAAAAACAAAAAAGAAAGAAAATGCAACGAAAAATGCGGCAGACTGAAGAAAAACCAACAAACACGCTGGACACATAACATTAATCAAAGCAACACCCCCAAACCCCCCACCATTTTAACCCTTTCTCTATTCATACATAAACTTTTGAAGACTGATCCGAAAACAAAGAAACCTGCCACTGTCTTTCTCTAAGTCACGCACGTTAGAAGTACATTTCCAAATCTTCTATTTACTCGACCATTTCTCGAAGCACATTTCATCAGGTCAGCAAAAATACTCACACAGCTTTTTTTTCTTTTTCAAGGCAAGGAAAGATATAGGTTGCTTATACCCACCCGAGAACAGGTAGTGAAAGAACGAGGTTCTCTCTTACCTTAGTCCGGGCTGACAAGACTGGCAAGGCTGAAAGGTCGGTGTACAAACGACAACACAGGGACATGACAACTGCCCATATTTCATCTTCACTGTCAAGAATGAGGGGGCAAACACTCTACCTCTTCAACGTCCTTATCCACCGTAACCCCGAGCCAGTGGACAAAGGCGTCTGGTGTCTGAACCCGCCGTGCTATGGAAAACATCCTCAGTTCTACTTACGTGTAAAATGCAGTCTCTTTCGAAGCATCCTAATGCCAGGGGGACTTTTGGTTCCCACGTTGTCTGCGTCTATTGCGATGAGAAACTGCGCACTCGAGGTAGCACTATCCCCATCCCTCCCGGTGGTGGTCGTCACTGTGAAGGAGAGAATCTGTTTCCATGGCGGTGAACTGTCTTCTTGCTGTTAAGTCCATCAGACAGGCTGCAAGGCACGACAAACTTTCTGTCGTCTGTCCACGAACTGACAACCACAACTGTCTAGCTACGAGAAATGACCGTGGGACTGACCAGAGAGAGACACACACACACACACACGCGTACCCAGGCCAACAGTCGCACGCCCGACTGGTGCGAAGTGTTGTCCCTGTTTGTCGCTGTGCGTGTGCTGCCCGCGTGGGTGTCGAGGTGGTGGCTGGTCATTAGACACTGTGTGCCAGCCGTTGCGCTCGCTTGCTGCGACCTCTGTTCCAACTTCCGTGACCCGAAACCAGTAGTCGAGGGCAGGTTGAATAGTTGAATAGTTGCCCATCGTTGTCAGAGTTCGCGGTCCTCACCCCCACCCACCCCCCCTTACACTCGCGTGCCCGACAAATTGTCTGCGAACAATGGAATCCATCGGGACTGTGGTATTACAAGTAAAGATTTACTAAGCAGTTTAGGGCTGTCATGGGTCTGGGATCAACAGGAGAATTTGAAAATATCCGCCACTGTCTTAATTATAAGGTTATAAGATGTCTGTTTAATATGTACTTCCAAAACGAAAATGAGAATGATATTATATATTTTAGATCAGATACATTCGAATTAAAGAATGTATAAAACCTTTTGCGGAAACTATATTATCATAAGGAGTGTGTAACATATTTTAAGTAATAATCTTCCAGTCCAGACTGAAGCGTTTTGCAATGTACTCTAAGATTGCAACGACACTGTATTAAATATAAACATAAACTACATAACTTTCATCCTGCCATATGGCATTCTATAGACTTAACGTTTGCATCTTCTGTTGCGTGCGTCCGTGAATGTATTATTATTATTATTATTATTATTATTATTATTATTATTATTATTCAGTCTGTGTTTTTATAGTTGCTCGTCAAGCGATTTGAGCTAACCTTTGATGATGGGATAAAGCGTTCTATAAATTAGCTTTATGATGATGATGATGATGATGATGATGATGATGATGATGATGATGATGATTAAAGCTTGTTATATTGGAGACAAATTCCACTATATTCTAGTCTGCGAAGAAAGAGAAAAAAGATTAATTCCTAAATTTTATTTTAAACATCTTAATGCAATTAAATTTAACAGTCTCTTCTACCCCACAATTTTTAGAGGTATTTTCCACGAAAACGTTTTCATTAATATTTTTACTTATTTTTCAGGTTTTTAGTCCGTTTGTCTGCTGAATGCCCTCCTGAAATACATTGTAAAGTTGAGGAGCTGATTCGCTGATATGCTGATTTCGTATTTAATATGAATTGCTAAACATTTATCACTTTGCTCTGACAGAAGGTGTCACGGGTAGTTTTTCGAAAAATAATCTTGTTATTTTATTTCATTTATTATAATTGTGTAATTTGTTTGGAAGCTTAGTACGTGGTGCTTCCATAAGCTTTTGCATTTCTTTTATAATAACTTTAAACGCGTGTATTTTTATGCAGTCGATATAACAAATAAGGTCAAGCATGGCTGCTCATGGTGAACATCTCACGATCAGCTGGTGGCAGATTAGATTAATTGTGTTTGCTGTTAAAGGACTACTGGCGTGCAGTTTATTTTTAATAATAATTTAGTTAACTGTAAAATATTATTTTCTTCTGAATCACAATAGAATTTCCCTTCTCGAGACACACCTAAAAACATCACCTTATCCAAAGGTCAAAGTCGTGACTCTAACTAGAATATTCCACCAGGTGTCGCACTTCACCAAGGATTTCATGGCGTAAACGTAGCCGTGAATAACCCTGAAATATGGAGGTGTTGTTGACCTTTTACTCTACATTGTGATTCTTGTCCACTTTACAACGACTTTAATGCCCACCTGGTAATTGTAACCGCTTCTACCCACGTAATAGCCATTGCAGATGGATGATCATGTCATATGACGTCGTGAATATATTGGTCTGTAAGAAATGCTTGTATCTGACAAAACACCGCTCAAAACCGAGATGAAACATAATTAAGGGGAAATAATCTATTTCAAAATCGTTTTTAGAGCGGCATAAGTGGTTTAAGGAAAAAAAACAATTCTTGCAGTACGATAAGAAAAGCAAATTTAAAACATGCGATCAGAGAGCGGGAGAATAAAATCAGAGAATTAAAACGAAGTGATTGAAAGACTTATTTTTTGTCTTCTGGCGCGTTCTTTATTATTCAGAAATAGAGAAATGAAAAAGCGCCTTAAGAAAAGGGAGATAAGCCACGAAGTCGCCACATCTTATAAAATTGTCAGGTTTTTTCCCCTTGAACAAGAAACAAGTACTGTACTGCTTTGCTTACAGGGTTGCGAAAATGAAATATATATCGATTTAAAAATGATCGATAACATGATGAAGGTCCCGTTCGAGGCTATGCTGCGCCCCACCAGGCAAAAGACAAGTGCTGCACCCCACAACTCAGGCGAGACTACACACACCATGGTTTTCGTTTGAGCACGCAAAGTGGTTGACCTGTCCAACGTCCTGCAAATCTAGACTACGCACTGTGACGGTTCTAACAGCTGGTTGGGGAGCGCGGGCTAGTAAGCCCTAGGGGAAAGGGGAATACTTCCTAATGTTAACTCGTTTATACCCAGCTTCCACCCTTCAAACACCCACTCAGTCGCATCGCACGTCCGCACGCTCCCCACGGTAATTCCTTTCATGATTCTGATTGATCAGAAAGAGGTGACTCAGGTGATTTGAAATTCGAGTTTCTAGGGTATTGCCATATTAAGAAGCCGACTATTAAGCCACGCACTCGGGTATGAAAGCCCTGAGACAAGAAGCATGTAACGTAATTAACAGACTTTTCGTCTGTTTTGGAAACGCGAGTCCCACAAATCCACTCACAGGCAGACACGCATGACTAACCAGTGTAGATAGTGTCTGTGGCAGTGTGTAGGAACAGGATAGTGTCTGTAAGTAGACTCACTGCTGACATGTCGACTCATAGTCAGCCAACAGCTGAGACAAGAGCACCTGACACAGGACCACGTAAGCTTCGCTCACCTTCGGCAGGAACAAGCAGCATGATGACAATATTGTGTATGCAAACACCCTAAACGAGGAAGTCATTCTCTATGAGCATTATATGAGCCCTTAAACACACACACACACACACACACACAAAGTACACACGCACATATATATATATATACACGCACATATTCATACACACCAGCACAAACAAACAAATTTATTCAAAAACCTATCCACAGGCACAAACAGAGGCGTACACACTTAAATACAAATTAATAAATACACACAAAGAAACACACACACACACACACACACACACACACACACACACACATATCTGTAAACGTTTAAAGGATGTTCTTTCCCACCCACTGTGGTGTGTCTGTGTTAGCAGCTGGATCCTGCTTGACACGTTTCTAATTTGAAACACGTTAAGGCCTGAAATCGTTCTACAGCAACACAGAGCACAGTCACATGTTAGGAAGATTAAGTTTTAAATAAGATAAATCTGTTTAAGCCAGACAATTGTTTCAGTCCGCACATTTGTATATGCGCTCGTGTAACGCAAGTAAATAACAAAGGAGCGATCTATTTTTTTTTTTTTGTAAATGTTTCCTGTAACTGGCCCAAGGCTACAAGAAAGGGCTTGTCTGTGTAAGCCTGGGATATTGTTTTTTGTTTCACGACGCCTACAATATTGTTATCAGCTGAAGTAAACATAGACATTTGTGTGTGTGTGTGTGTGTGTGTGAGAGAGAGAGAGAGAGAGAGAGTGTTCGCAGGTTTTAGAAAAGAGAAAAGAAAGAGAAAGGGAAAGAGATAAAAGAAATATTACATTTACTGGGTTTAGTGTAGCAAGTAGCCTCGTCCTCTATCGCGGCAAAAATGTAAACAGTAGTTATCATTAAAAACAATCATGTCCTTCATCCGGAATCTTATCTTTTGATCCCTGATATCTCACACTAAGCCGGGCACTGCTGCTCGAAATCACCTCTCTCTCCGAAAAGCGGACCAGTCAGGTTTGTGCTCGTGGAGGTGGATACATCAATGTTGTGCGCGTGACACGGCGCGCGTGAGGACTGAAGAGAACAATGGTCAGTATCCTGTTTGGATCGTCACGCATGGCAACCGGACTGCAGCTGTGGCAGCTACCCGATCCCCGCACAGAATACCTCGCTGCTGACGAATCAATTGTCGTGAACACACACACACACACACACACACACACACACACACACACACACACACACACACAATATCTCTCTCATGCGCACGCACGCACGCATACCCACCTACCAGCAGCCATAAACACAACGTGTCACTAGGTACCCTCTGGCTGATGGTAGACTCGAGACTATCGTCAGCTACAATGACCCCATTTATCCCTACCGTGCCCCTCGAATTCTCGAGTATCATCAGGGCGAGTGCCGCCCTCCCTTGCCTATGTTGAAATGTACGACACAGAATTTGTCATCGTCCATGGCACACTGCAGCTGTGGCAAAGGGAAAAAAGATGTGATTGTCAAAGACAAGATCGACTCAACGAAAACGCATGCGCCATTGGTAGTGACGCTGAACAGGACGCTACTCCGTTGTTGCTCTGATAAGCTTCTTCTTTTCTCATGTCAACGAGGAACAGTGGAGGAAAAATTGTCGAGTCCTTGAGTGCGACCGAGTTATTATTTTTCTTAAACTGTGAACTTGGCATACAATAATAACTTGGGACACCGGTTTGTGGATTCTTGTTACTGTCTACAGGAAAGATCACGAGGCTCGACCACAGTCGTTTAAACGAGGCTAACTGCACGGGTGTGTGGACGCATCAAGTTTTTAACGAGGGGGGGGGGGAGTCCCGTTGCAATTAAGGCGGGGCATTCCGCTTCGTCCAAGAAAGCTACATATAAACAGCCGCAACTGATGATTGTTCAGTGTTCTGATCAGGACTGTTTAGTAAAGCGTGCAGAAACAGTAAACACTTCAGTCAGCAATGACTACTGTCACCAGATCTGCCAACCGCCTGACGCGTACGAGAGTCGCAGGCCATAAATATCCAAGAAGACTCGTTGTGTGTAAGTGCACAAACCTTTCTCCTTTTAAATAATGAATATTTCCAGAAACTATTGATTCGGGTATGTTTGAAACTGTGAACGAGTTAGTGCTATTTCATTTCTTTACTTTGAAGGTGTGATGTAGGCTCGAGCTTCCTAACCTTCAGTCGTTGGAGAGTAAGGTGGTAGAGGTGAGGTATCGGAGACCACACTCCTCTCGGGGACAGTCTTCTGGGCTTTAATCTTGCAGATGGATTATTTTGTGTGTGTCCCGTTTAACAGCCTGTGAAATTTTGCCAAGTCATTTAATATGAACTGGAGTATATTTTGGAAAAGATAATTACGTTAGTGTACAAGCATGGGTGACAAAGTGGACAAGCTATAACGAGTCTCTCTGTCTTAATGAGACAGTTTATCTAAGAAACCTAAGCCAAATCTATCAAAATAATCTGCATAGAGGACGGTGACAATATTGCATATTTGCACTGATCAACACTTATTAAAACAAGCAAACACACACACACACGCGCGCGCGCGCGAGACAAAGAATGAAGGAAACTGGAGTACACCGCAGACAGTCAGCCCTGTAAACAGATGGCGCATCACGAGACGGGTTTGCCCGCTACTGAAATTCGAACTTATCCATCCACCCACCCACCTGTTCTCACAATCGAAGAGACGTTTTAGTCACTGCACCACCATTCACCCCCTTGACGCTCTTCCAACCTATTAGTCACTAATATCATGGTTGTTAGACTTTTTGTTTTGATGCTTTAATAAAGCCGCTTCTTTTCTCCAAACCCTTATTGTAACCCTGTATTCTCGAGAGGAAACAAAGCAAAACAAAGCAGAAACAATCAAGAAATCCCGTAGTATTTCCTGCCTCCTGCCTCGTCATTAGTTTGTAGCACTAGATATAGTTTATTTGGGTTGCTGTTATTGGTTTATACAAACATATGTATTTGCTCTGACTTTCAGCAGCGCTGGCTGTCTACAGCATGTTCTCCCTGGCGGCGCTCTGGTACGTGGCCTTCACCGTGGACAGACCTTCTCTGGACATTTCTCTCATGGAAAGATCTCCTCTGGGCATTTCTCACCTGGACGAATCTAACCTGCCTGCACCTCGCACCTCCAGCCTGACCCACTTGACATCCCCCCAGCAGGTGTCTCAAGGATCAGGGACAACAACGAGACCATCGTTGGACAACACGTCGACGACCTCTGCTGCTGGACCTGCGCCTATCTGCAGTGGCCGCCTCATCTGCCACCACTTTGAGGAGCGTCTGGGTAACTGCCTCTTTCAGTACGCCAGTCTCCTGGGGTTGTCCTGGGCTCTCAACCGCACGGCAGTATTTTCCGGCAGGCCCGAGATGGACCGGGTTCTTCAGACGCCACCCGCGCGTCTCGATGGCCACCCGGACCTCAAAAAAAGATGCTCCACGGCCAAATCCATCTTTGAGAAATCCTGCTACAAGTTCGACGCAGATCTGCTGAAGCTGGACCCGTGCATGGACTTCCGCCTGGGCAGCTACCTGCAGTCGTGGCGCTACTTCGACCAGTTCCAAGCCAGGATCCGCGAAGCTTTGACGTTCAGCCAATCCGTTCGCTCGGAAGCTCGGGGCATCGTTGAAGCGATCCGAGCTCAGTATAGTAACTCAACGCTGATTGGCCAGCACGTTAGAAGGGGCGACTTCGAGCAGCCTAAGCACGTGCGCGCTGGCTATCCCATGGCAGGGCCAGACTATTTAAATAGATCGATGTCGTATTTTCATACTCGCTTCCCGGACAGCGTGTTTGTGGTGGTCAGTGAAAACGTGGACTGGTGCAAGGCGAACATGCCTGCCGGTGCTCGGGTTGTCTTTCTTGACGTGCACGAGCCGGAAGTTGACCTTTGCGTACTAAGTCTCACTGATCATATCATCACAACTTTCGGCAGCTTTTCCTGGTGGGCGGGCTACCTTAATCCGGGTACTACAGTGTACATGAAAGATTTTATTAAGCCTGGTACTCAAATCGGTAAACTGTTTAATTTGAATGGTGAGGATTATGTGTACCCCGGATGGATTCCTTTATAGTGTGCGTATTCGGAACGCTCATGTCTTACACGAGAACAAGGCCGGTAAACCGAATGAAAGCTCGTGACGATTGTTTAAAAATAATTAATGATACTCTCCCTGTGAAAATGTAACAATCTAAACTTTACTTTGCTGAATGTGCTGTTCAAAGGAGTGAGAGAGAAGTGTTTAAAATATTTTAAGTTTGAGAGAAATAATATTGTGTAATATAATTTGGCTATGTGTGAGACAGATGTTCAAGGTGTTTGGGCTGTGTTAAAGGCATTTCAAGGTGTTTTTGTTGTGTGTTTCAAAGGTGTTTGGCTGTGTGTTAGATAAATGTTTCAGTGCATTCTAGTAGTGTCTGAGTGAGTCTTTTTTCAGCTGCTCTGTGTTTTGGAGATGATGTGTGTGCTAGATACTTGCAACTGTATTCTTGTTGTGTGGGTCGTGGATGAAAAGCCTCACCTTGGAATACATTCTGTTCGTCATCGTCAACCCCCATGTTTTGAGAAAAAGAACATTTTCACTTTTTACACGTGTGATGTACTGTGTGCGGAGGTGTAGGGCCGAATGAAGGATCGCTCGCTGAGATTTTCCAGGAGAAGGAGGAAGTGGTTCAAACTATCGCTTGATGTTGAAATTCATTAATTTTTCCTCGACCGACAAGGAAAGGGATTGATAACAGTACTTTCACCTTTTTTTCAGTCTCCGGTGCTGGTAGACTCCGCTGCTCGAGATCTGACACTCATCTGGCACTTCATGGACATTTATTTCCGATTTTGTTATGTTCAACCGTAATATGAAGAACATAATATCACATCCTTTTCCTAGTGTTTTTCGCCCAACAATTTTCACAAATGGTTTATCACATTGATAAACAACGATCATTAATGTTTATATAAAATCTGGTTTTTCAGTTTATCATCTATATGATATGCACCTGACGTTCGAAATATGCATTTTCAATATTTTTCTCGTTTCGCATTCTCAGTTTTGTTGTTGTGGTACACTCGTCTAATAATAACAAGGAACTCAGGTGAAAGAATCTTATTTATGGCTGGCGTTCTTTGATATTTTATGCAGTCGTGTTTTTATCCAATACGAAATCAGTCCGCTGAATTCTACTTGTGCTACACAAAAGTAATTTATGAAATCATTGTACACAGATATGTTTGGTTTATTATTCATGCATATTTTTGCACTCGTCTGCTAATAACAATCTTTACTCATTACAAAACCTTAGTTTTATCTTTACCAAAGAGAGAATTAGCAAGGGAGTGGGTTGTGTTTGGATATCCCCTGTGTGTCTCTCCTGTATGTCGCATGTATTGCCGGTGTGGGTAGTAAGGAAACGCACATTCCGAAGTGGAACATAAAAGCATGAAATAATATTTTTTTAAAATCTAAAACCAAATGTGGACGCTAGGTTCACGTAAACAATGTCCTCAATGGAACAGACAATGAAATGAATAACATTTGTACACAACCAGCATTCAAGGTTGAGATTTTTTAAAACTCTTTGTACCCGCCTATGGTACAGTTCTAACGGCATATAACATGTCAAGTTTGATCCTGACAAGAACAGGTCCGTGACAGCCTTTATTCACTTTTAATGCATCGTGATTTAGTAAAGAAACGCACGCGAACGCACGCACGCACAGACACGCATGCACTCCCCGTCTACCCATACGATAGCAAAGTTACTTAGAAGTGAAATAAAGGTCCATTGCTTATGAGGCAATTTTTTGTCGGTTGTTACCCCCTTTCTTCTTTTCCACTGACCAGATATTCTCTCATTTCCTCATTTCAATGGTAATTAATTATGGGATTTTTTTTTTTTACAAGATTTCAGAATATGCATAGACATTCTTACACAGCATTCTTTAATAACATACACATATTCACTGATTAAAAAAATGAATAAAAAATACATAAAGTGAAACAAGACATACAACATAAGAAGGTGAATAAGGAAAAGACATTAACCAGTATTTTTCTTTTCATGCCCATAACCGTGAGACCAAAATTACCGGCAGCAGAAGTGACTACACGCAGTATGTAGTCGTAAACAAAGTTCTTAATTTTCAAGGGCTTGTTGCTTTTGGTTATGACCTATGCTTTTCTTGGAGAGTATTTTCGATCTGACAATTATTAACAACTGCGACTCATGTCTGAGCCAACAAATGAGTTTCGGAGATGTGAAGATCGTTAGTGGCACGTGATGACAGTGGTTTTCAGCCCACAAGTTCCTCTCGTGGTCTACGACACTGCACACCCGAGATCCCATGTGTGCCTGAATAAGGACGGGTTGAGGGTATGCATGATCCTGACCCGGGAACATCAGAGCTCTTGCGTGCGCAAATGACAGTCAGAACATTCAAAAAAACTGTTTGCACCGAAACTTAAAACCAAGTCAGAACATTAAAAAAAAACTGTTTGCACCAGGCCAACATACTAACGACAGGAGCAAAGATCGAGGGAAGCCACTGTGCCCTCGCCGCTGTCACACTACCAAACCCTTTCCAACGCCCCAACACTCGGGTACCTGAAGTTTATCAAGAGACGCAGAAAGTTTTGCCCTGTCGCGTGACTGTGTTCAGTATCGACAATTTAGGGCAGAAGTGTAGTAGATGTGGTAGTCAGTTTTACGCCGAATCAAATAAATCAGGTAACATCTTTGCCAAGCAAACGCCCCTCTTAATATATTCGAGGTCAGAGGCAACTAAAGTTGTGCTCCAACTACGAGACCGAATTACGCCCGACCTTCATTCGGTGTTAATCATCGCCGGACCGCCTTCCATCAAGCACACCCGACGGGGGTCTTTCGGGTAGATCGGCGTCCTGTGGTGACATGTAATCAGCATGAAACAGTTTTCATAGTGCCGTGTGCAAAACTGGAAAATGGGGGTCGAGCGTATATGAGTAGTTTAGCTTAGAGCTTTCATTCACCGTCAGCGTCTTCTACGAACTACACAATTCCAGCTTCATTGAGTACACCAGGAAGCTTCATTTAATAGAACTTTTAATAAAAAGAAATAATAAAAAAACGAGTGCAAAATGACAATAATTCGCTGACTTATTTCTTTGTGTTTGCGCAGTATTTTTTAGGTACTTAAATGGTATATGAACAGACTCCTCTCAGTGCCAGGAAAATTACGTTTTACCTTGTGTGTGTGTGTGAGAGAGAGAGAGAGAGAGTGTGTGAGAGTGAGAGAAAACGAAAGAAAGAGAAAAAGCATACGGCAAATAATTCTCAACAATGTCAAAGGTCCAGAAAAACACCAGAAAAACACCAGATTTCTTCCTAAAAATGGAGGAAGACTTACTTTGAGATCCGTATTCAGAGATCCATGGTGAAGTTATCTTGACGTTTTCGAAAGAGAAGCTTCCTCTCTGTGCCTGTACATATTCTTGAAGCTAAACCTCCGCTCAGTTATCTCCCAGCTGCTTACTTGTAAGGTGAGGGGCGTTTAACAGATCTGTATTATTTTAATTGATTCACAGTTGTATACACTGCAAATTTTATTACTCATAAGGCTTAAAACTGGACATCATCGAAGCTTTTAATTATCTAATTTAATAATAATAATAATAATAATAATAATCATCATCATCATCATCAATGCACAAATTTGTGAAGCTCATACACACGCTCCTAAGAAGCATACTCTTAGCGTTATAAAACCAATAACGAGACATGGGCAACATACGAGGGACAGGAAAACAAACAAACAAACAAACAACATATGAACAACAAAAGAAGAAAGACTAGAACTGGTTTATACCATTTATAGCTTGGTTGACAAATACACGAGCATCTGTGGACAACAAAATTCGTCATTTGGGTTCAAAGCATTCTACAGACATTCTGCAGACATTCTATAGACATTCTATAGACATTCTACAGACATTCTATAGACATTCTTGTCTACCTTATACGCGTCCGAAATCACATCTTTTTGCTTGCCATAACTTTAAAATAGAGCGCACCTTTCTAAGAGAAGAGAAAGTCTTACTCCATCGCATGCAAGGTGTAAGATATATTCCCACGTGTCAGTCGAAAGTCCGTTCTCGATAAAGTCCCTGAAGGATGCAAGGCTGCAAGGTTGTTGCTGAATTTCCTTCGTGTATGCGTCATGCACTCACACGACCTGGGCTCGTAGTCATGACCGTGGTATTCATGGCCGCCCACAGGGTAAATTACCTATAGAAGCCGCAGGTAAGCATACAAACGACAGGATTTGTGAAAGGTTGAAGTTATCTAGCTGACAGGCATAGCAAACATTTTCCACAAAAAGGGGTTTGAGCAGATTCTGAACTGAAAACTCCAAAAAAATCTCCCTCCTCTCCACTTCCCTCCAAGAAAAAAAGGATTGAATTTAATGGTAGAGGGCTGCACTATTTTCCTTCCACATTTTTTCTGCGAGTAAATCGAAAAATATATACAATACCTTGTCATACCAAAGCATTACTTACTACAGTATTACATACTCAAGCACTACTATTAGCAGTCCATTCTCGACTATTACTTTGCTGTGTTACTTGCTCAGTTTAAAACAAGTTTGCGCCAGCTTTGATAATTTAGACTATAACTAGCATGAACATATTGTCCAAAATCTCGTGGAGCTTACGCTGGCTCGTGGGTCTTTATCCATGCTCTGAGCCTATTAAAGCATTCGTCTTTCCTGTTATTTGTTTCGTTCCATAAGCCAGTTCACGATAATGTATTTTTCAAACAGGATTTTTGGCTAGAGAATGCGATCCCATGTCCTGTGATTGTTCTGCCGTCAAGGGCTGGAGCACCGGGACCTGCTGTGGCTATGAATCGCCTCACTGGCTCCACTCACACCACCATGGGACCTTCAGCGAGAAGACGAGGCTTTACTTAGGGCAAGAACAAAAATCAGGATCGACAAAGCCTCGACATACTACATGAAGATCAAATTCTTCCGGATTACACGGAGACCAAACAGTTCTGCAGATGTAATAAAGACAAACAACAGCCTCCTCAATTACAGCACGACACGTGTTGCACTATGGATTGGTGTTTTATTACAGCGTTGAAAATTGAAATTTCTGGGCTCACAATTGATAAAAGATTGTATACTTTAAAAAATGTGATGACATCGGAGTGAAAAATGGAAATTGATTGGTCTAGCTGAGTTCAAGTTCCTGTTCGTTCTTTTTGTTGACTTTATAATTCGTTAACCGGTCGGGGGATGGGAGTGGAGAATTAAGTGCACAAGTCAGAATCCCGTCCCCAAACCATTACCCAAACCTACACCCAAACCTACACCCAAACTTACACCCAAGCCTACACCCAAACTTACACCCAAACCTACACCCAAACATACACCCAAACATAAACCTAAACCAAATCTAAGACTAAAGCCCAGACTGCAAAGTTAACCCTAACCTATGCAGTAACCTTACGAGTATAAATCCATGAGCTATGGAGCTCAAAGAAGATCCAGAAAGATCCCTATAAGAAACAAAGAAAACAGATAAAACTAATGAAATAAAAACGGCAGTAGTGTTATGGTTGCCATACCAACAGCACCATATCCATTCCTTGGTTGGCAAGAAGGAAACAAAACAGATTTCCAGTCTATTTGTAGCATCGTCAAGGATATGAGGTATAAACGCATTATGATTATCTAACTAATAAAGTAAATATACGGCAACCATCTAATAATGGGATACCCAAAGGTATAAAGCTATAAGTAGGAGCTAGTCCATGATATCTATTGTGATTTTTTCTGAAGAGCTTAGTCATCAGATAATATATCAAAATGTAAGAAGGTAATACAAACAGTTTGACAAAAATCACGAAGCTCGAACGCTGGCCCCAACATGGTCGCCATCACAATGAGACAGTTGTTGTGCACGTCACGAAAGTCCAGGACAGGCACCGTGCACACGTTTGTCCACGCGATGCTGCGATGCATGAGATAGCCACGATACGTGGGATCCTGCGATACGGTTGGGCAGCTTGCGGTTTCATTGCACCTGAAGAGCCACGATACGAGAGAGCCAGCTAAAATCCTTAAGTTACGGACAGGATACGTAATCGACGTCTCGCCATCCTTGCGTTGCAGAAAGATCATGGACACCAGCCGGTAGGTCAACACTCGTGACAGCCGCTGCACCACTGCACCACTGCACCACTGCAGTACTTGAAGAGAGAGAGAGAGAGAGGGAGCAGGCGCTGACGGATGTCCGGCTGATTGTAGTCAGTTAACATACTTTGATTTTCACAACAATGATCATTGTTCTTGGTCCTGGGAAGTGTTTCCGGCAACAACCATAAACTGAGGGAAGTAAATTAGTTTCATCCAGACCTTAATAAAACGTTGGCTTGTTTTCATACCGAATCATCGGTGGAAGACCACATTCAGAACAGCCGCACGAACATCAAGGCGTAGGCCAGACGACTGTTTCGGCCGCAGTCCTTCTCTTTTCCCTTATTCAGCTGTAGTGTGATTCCGGCACAGTGTCCGGTGCGTAGTGGATGTCAAGCTCCTTAACCGAACAAACATAACTGGGGCCAGCGGTGCGTGGTCGTTGAGATTCGGTTTCTGACCACCTTTCCCCTGGTGGACTGTCGCTGGAGTTAAATCACCCTCGTGACCTTAACCCTGGCAAGTAAATTTTTTTTTCTTTTCAGCTGGATCCACAGTCGCTTAACAGTTAGCTATATGTTAATAATATTTTATAACTTTTCTAAGCTAGCATCCAGCTAAGCCAGGGACTGTGCACCACGCCATAGATTATTTCGTTCCCCTTTGTTGTCGTCTGACTTATCGCGCTTTCATGCCCTGTCTTTACTCTCTACTCCGCGACGTGATCTAGACACGTTGTAATCAGTCACGTTATAGACGTAGAGGTATGCTCCTCGCGTATGGTAGTCGAAATGCCGCGTTGTAGACAGACGTAGTCCCGTTGAAAATGGAGACGTAATATTGTCCCGCTGTAAACAGATAGTCACATTGTGGAATGAGACGTAATCTAGTCACGTTGTAGACGTCACTAGAACGTAGCGACGCTGAGTCGTCTGGGACTGTCATAACTGTTGCGTATGCTGACGTCTGCCCACACCTCACCCTTCAGTTGTTTGTGGCGCACCTGCCAGACAGGGACATGACACCGACTAAACACACGGAAGCCGAACTGATGGACGTAGACCTAGTGTAACATAGAAACAAAAGACTTACTAAGAGCCAGTACACGTCAATACAACATCAACTCTCTCCTTCCCTGTAGACCTCAAGAGTATTTGAATTCTGACCTTATGCATGGCTTGAAGTTCTGTCTTGAATGTCACCGAGATGTTTGAAATTAAAAAAAAGGGGTTCTTGCGCTTACGGTTCGTAAATAGTTGTTTATCTACAATTCCCTCATTGTGTAATCTGGATATGTTAACAGACGAAAATTTACTAACAGACACAAAGGCGTAGTTTTGTAAGCTTGAGCAACATTTTAATGTAAGTCGAAACTCAAAATCGGTGTGATGCGGAAGGCCAGGGCAATGTGAAGGAAATGAATTGCAGATTATTTCTCTGACCGCTTTGTGTGGGTTTCGCATCTGAATTTCGGTGCAAATGTAAATGACTAGGGCACAGCATCCCTTAAAGCTTTCGATTTAATCTCGTGGATGTTGCTGATGGAGTCGATTTCCGTAAGATCAGAGGCCGCGAAGGTCTTTCCTTGCGACGACACGGTGTTAGGGGCAGGGCTGAGGATGAGAGGCTACACACCGGAAAAAGATTTTAGATGACAGAGTACACAATGGAACAGAGATCTAAATGACGAATCTATCTGCAACTATCTGTGAGCGACAAACCATTCTGGTCAATCCTTTGTACATATAGCTGCTACCCATCTATTTGCAAATGTGTAAATAATTCTCAAATGAGAAGTTGAATAATTTTTCTAGTCTTGTATAAAAAATACCAGTGAGGATTGTCGCGGTATAAATTGCGAAAAAAAACCACACACAGCAGTGGAAGGCATCCCACTCCAAGGAAGAAGATCCAAACCTCATTGTTCATTATCAATTATGAGATATTGTACCACATGTTGCAGTGTCATTCAGGACTTTTCTGACTTGCCAATGTCTGTAGCCAGTGAAGAAAACGTTTTTTTTCAGTCGATTTCACGTGACCCCCGCCACACGCGCTATTGCAGATCCGTTTGTGATTTTGTAGAAATAGTCAGGTATTGTCATGTGCATACACACACATTGTTTCTGTTGAGTATGTACAGTGAAACTTAATATAACTCATGTAGTGTGTTGTTCAACAAGCGTTTCGTTTTTTTCAGACCGTTCTCTGCTATCCAAGGGACACTTAGCTGACATCCCTCTTCCTGGGCTACCCTGAAGGAATATGATTCTGCAGTACAAACTTTGTAGGCGTGAGTTCAAATTTGCAAAGTCTTTTGGATGGAAATTCAATTCCGTGTATTTTGGTTGCTTATCTACCGCACTATAGGACATATCGCATTCTTAACAATATCTTAGGTATACACATTACAGAATGTGATTGTGAAGTGGGATGTAAATCTCCTACTGTACCATATGCATACCCTTTGCGTATTTCATGTTAAAAGTTTTGTAAATTACAGACCACGGAGCTCAATGTAATCTAACTAATCAAAGATTCAATATAACCCTGTATGTAAAATGAGGCATTGGCTTGGTAGCTGTATCCTGGATTGAATCTGTATCTGCACTAACGTAAATTCGTAAATGCAAATAAAAAAAAGTAAATTGGAAAACACGGAGGACATCGATTCTCTTCTCTTCCTTAAGTATTCAGTGAGGGGCAATTTTTCATCTAATGATTAGGTAAAGCTCAGTGCAAGATACAGTCTCCCCAAATCTGGATCAATACCCTCCTTCAGTTCTCGAGATACACGTCTACAAACATGGCCATCCACAGAAAGAGGTCAAGAACACCGAGGTCAGGATACGTTTACGTGATGCAGCCCTCAGCCAATTGGAGAGATGGGGCAATATTTTAATTGTCTGTTTACAAACGTGACGTGCACGGCGATGTCTGTAGGCGCGTGTCTCTAAAACGTAAGACGGGTACTCAGCCAGATTTCGTATTTTGCACTCAAAGTTTCGCAGTCATTAGGGGCAAGGGAAACCAATGTGCACCTCTTTAAGACCTTTAAGGTATAATTTATAGTTTGCCATTTTAAAGAAAATTTTGTGAGTTTACTCCATCATGTAAACGAAAGCTTGACTTGCTATATGCAGTTGTATGTAGGACAGTTTCGAATAGAAGGTTGCAGTTTTGAAGCTAGCTCAGTTCATTTAAAATTTCCCTTCTCCGTCCATCAAAGCCAATGACATGAGCTCTGCATCCCGAAGGCCGTGGCTTCAAATGGTATACCACAATTCACCTTTCCAAAAGAAACTAGACCCCCCTTCCTCCGAAAAAACCCTGAACATATTGTGCCTATATTATTTTGATGACGCGAAAGAGCCTTTAACACACTGAAAACTATTTAAACACCCTCGGATGCTTTTATCACATTGATTACCACCTCAATCAGGATTAGATAGAAATCGTCCTCCATAAGTCACAAAAAACGTCAAAAGTTCGTGGCTGCTTATTTATTAATGAGATTATTTCACAGAATTTAGGACAAGATGTGCTGTGATGAAACAGCTGCAAGAAAAGTAAGAAGTTATCTACCTAACATCTTCACCTCGTCATTTTGACTTTATTCGTTCTGCTAAGTCATGGTGGCGATCGTTGAGTACTGGACAGTCGCACGGCTCTGCTCTCAGTCAATGCGACAGCCGCTCAGCACGTGCTCTTCAGATAATCTGACGGTGCAACGATCTTAGTGCGCACATCGTATGAAAAGCCCATTACTACCGGCCTATTGTTCTCAGAGAGAGGGAATGATAGCTACCTGAGCACCTTGAGAGATCGATACGGTACAGCGAGTAATCTTATTGATTTTACATAGTTGTCAGCCATTTTGGACACGTCAATACCTTCTTGTTTCCTTCCATTTCTGTGGTCGACAACACTCTGACCTCCAACACCTACGATTTCAATAATAATAATAATAATAATAATAATAATAATAATAATAATAACATGTTTTGTAAACAGGTTTTAACACTTTCGTCCTACTTTGTAGAAACCTAGCAAAGTTGTGTCCCGCCACCATAAAATGAATCTTGAAAATTGGAGATTTTTACATTTTATATTGTATTTCTAGTCCCAGAACCGAGTGCGTTATACAGGTGTGAACTGTGCAGGTATGATGGGAAAAGCAGGGTCAAAGTTTTCAGCATTCCCAGAAGGTTTTTCGTTAGCAGCAGGTACTTCAAAGTGTTGAAACTGTACTAAATTTCACACAATGAATAAACACATCGTGCTACATCATGTCAAATCACAAAAATGTGTGTAGCACTGAATATTTTTAAGTTTTTATTTCCTTACCCTGTTAGTATGAGAAACAGCAGCAGAAAAAAGTGTGATCGCATTCTAGTTATTTTGCACTCACAGAAAAATCAAGATAATGTCAAAAATGTTGCTCCCATCCTTCTCCGTTTTTAAAGAGGAATAAAACGAGTAGCACATGATCCCTGTTTCCGAAAAGTGATTCTCACTCAAAGTCATTGATGTGCAACTGTAAGTTGTCTGCGGTGTCGTCTTCCGGAAATAATGTGTAATTGATCTTTCAAGTTTTGACTGTTCAGAATATATAAGAGTCGAAGATTGATCGAAGTAATTAAGCTCATAATTTTTTTATTAGTAACATGTTTTTTGTCATACTTTCGCTTAATGCAGCACTTTATAAGTGTGAAGAAAAACTCCTCGTCTGCTAATCGCAGAGCACGTTTCTTTTCGTTACCAGGAACAAGTCAGTATTTGATTATCCCATTGGATATGCTCCCTCCTAAACATTCGCAGACAAATCTTGTGATATTTATTAATATATTAATATAATTATTATTCGAATCAGTAATTAAAGACATTGAAATGCAGACTTCGAGATGTCTGGTAAGATCAAAGACACTGAAGGAAAGGACAGCCATCTCTGTTGACTCAACTCGCGTCCAGCTGTATACAAGCTTAACTTATTGACAGGCAGCTTCCGGTCTCTTTGCTTTGTATTCGCGAGCATAATGTAGAATCCTTGGATACTGAAGAAATATTCTTAGAAAGTATGCTTTGATATATAAATTTTAATATATGAATCATAATGTAAAATATATTTACTCAAACAGAGCGTTGTATTGTAGTATATGTATTTATTTTAAAGTCAAGAAGATGGTTATGTCACCAAGCTCTCGCTCTCCACCTCATTGTCCTTCTGAGTGGTTACAGAAAGTGGTTTATAGCGAGTTTATCGTTTCTTAATTAATTTACTTCAGCATTAATTCAGACCAAGGCTCTAAGGAACGTACCTTAAACTCCATTTATTCTGTAACACATTTAAATCCTAATTTTTTGATTTTTTAACATGTTGTTTTGAACACATTCACATCGTGCGTTGTGTTAGCTTACCTTATCAAATTATTTAACATATTACAACAGACTTTATATAATAATAGATCACTTATTATCTTCACACACACACACACACACACACACACACACACACACACACACACACACACACACACACAGATCTCAAAATAATTACGACAGTAGCTCTGTGACACACTGTGTGAAGTGAAACCGGAAAAAAACGAAGCAATGACTGAGTCCAGCGCTTGCGCGTCGCAAGTTATCTGTTCCCGTGCTTGAGCTGCTAGTCCTTCTCTCTTTAATGTCTCTGGTAAGATATAATAATTATGATGAGGTTCTGACAGGGATAAGATACTAAAACAACTTTCGAATTTAATCATTTTACTGCGGAGATCAGAACTGATCGCCGTGGGGGCAGCTTGAATAAAATGTATTTTAAGACCATTTCTCACTTCAGTTTCAGCATAACATTGTTTTTACCTGTTAGTTTAATGACCAAGGAAAACATATCACAAGAATGTGAACTGATATGTAGAGGACACTACTCACCTTTGCGGACCTTTGCTACCAAACGACTGGGTCCAATTGGTGGCGGGTAATAATTCTTTAAAAGACTATAGAAACTCAATGTTATTACTGCAATAACCCTGACAAAGATTTATAAGTTCGAGACCATAGGCTTAATTATTTACTGAATAATTAAAATTGGAGAGAAGTTTGTACACGCTAGCGTGCATTTATGGAAACACACACACACACACACACACACACGCATGCA
>SMMW01000568.1:3295000-3315000 GCA_004794655.1 Marisa cornuarietis | reverse complement strand
CAGCCGCCAGGATTGTCACCCGTGCAAAGTCGTCCACTGAGCACATCACCCCTGTACTACAGAGCCTTCACTGGCTCATAGTGAACAAGCGCATTGACCATACAGTGCTTTCGATTGCTCAGTCCTGCATGTTTAAAACTGCTCCTGACTATTTACAAGAGGTAGTTTCTCCTTACCGGCCGTCACGTGGTCTGCGCTCTGGCTCCCAGTCACGCTTCTGTCTCCCTGCAGTAGAAGACACAAACAAGAAGCGCACTGGAGCCAGGGCCTTCACAAACACTGCACCTAAACTGTGGAAAGTTCTGCCATCGTCATTGTCCACCATCACCTCACCAACCACGTTTCGAAAAAGACTGAAGACCCATCTGTTTATTTATAAGACGGACTTTAACAACCAAGCAACACTTCTGTCTTTATATTTTTACTTTAACGTTGTTTTATTTATTTTATTCATTTTATTTTTTCTGCTTTTTTGCCATGCAATGAGCGTTTTTTCATCATCATCATCATCATCATCATCATCATCATCATCATCATCATCATCATCATCATCATCATCATCAAGGTATGCCGAGTACAACAAACTAAGTTTTGTGATGTAACTGAGAAACACAAGTGCATGTCAACCTGAAGAAATAAGCATTTAAATCCTATTTGGACTCATAATCTCTTTAATTATTGTGAACAACTTAAGAGACAATAAACTTATTGCATTACATTTAATTATCCCTTAATTAACTTGTATGAGGGGCTGTAGTGGCGGAGATACCGGGAGTTCTGAGCCTGTGACAATGCTGTAGAAAGTAAAAAGTCCTTAAATCGAAGAGTCATTAATTGTCAGCTACAGTATGCCGAGTGAATTTATAGTTAATGTTTATTCCTACTAAGATAGTTGAATGTCATAACAGGTCTGTAACGAACGTGACAATGATGATTAAATTTGAAGTTATTTGTAGCAGGGACTTTTGTTTGTTTACTTGAATCTTAAGTAGTAACGGACCGAAGATATTCGTCCTAGTATAAACCTGAAATACACTTAACTTTGTTTTTTATTGTTTGTTCTTTTGTAAAGTTTAATAAGTGGTCGCATTGTTCAGCTTAGCTGCAGGGGCCCGTCGTAGTGGTGTTGGTGATGATGCTCAAGGGGTCGTGCTACGGGTAAGGGTGGCCGCGGCTAAAGAAAGTATATGTAAAGTAAAATTTAGGTAGAGAGCTTCCTCTCTCCCATTCCAAAAGATGTTTGCTGTGTGTACCTGAGTGAAGCAGACTTGTCATGGATCAAGTTTCGTCGTCAACAACTGTTCAGTACTGGTTTTACTGTCATCTTTGATGGAGCCATCCCCAGGTTTGAATTTTTGAGCGTCGCTTATAACGCAGCACTGGGGAGTGGGGAGTTGCACAGACCAGGGGAGCGAATACCACGATAAAAGCCTTCAGCTAATTTTATCAAGAGTTTTCTCCCACCTAGAGAACAACGATTACCTTTTCTTTTTGGAGTGGGGATGTGGCAGACTCTCATACTCTCCACGATCCTCTCTCTGTTTCTTTTTTTTTTTACACACGCACACCCCTCCCCCAAACATATACGCACATGACACACACACACACACACTTACACACACACACACACACACACACACACACACACACACACACAATCGTCTTATCCATCACAGAACCCATAGATGTCACCATAATAGCCTTTCGGCAACATCTTAGCTGCGTGGCTAGTGGCGACGTATCGAGACTCTCTCTCTCTCTCTCTCACACACACACACACACACAGATAGAGCAAGAAGGTCAGGATAATCTGTAGCACCCTACTCACCCTTGTCAAACACGCAAGATTAGACCTAGCTCGGGTCAAGCTTGGGAATATCTTGTAATCTTGGTTGGCCTACTGCCAAGTAACTACCAAGCAAACGCCAGCGATTGGTAAACCACGTTGCGGTCAAGTTGCCTGACTCAACCTTGGCTGCCAAACTGTAGGCAGTTTCACTGACATGCATGTGTATGAGTATCGAGTCTTCGAGTTCACTACAAATAGTCTCTACTAATTTATTGCTGTTGTAAAATGCCGATTTTGAAATAGCTGATAAATATACTGTCGACTGTGACATGGACACCCTCCCTGGTCATATCAAAGAAGTGCCCCTGTCCACGGCTGAGAGGGTTGTAGGGCGCGTGCAGGCTGTGGCTCACGAAGGAGGTTCTCGACTTTTATGACCTCAGGTGCGCCCTGAAGAGCGTGAGAAATCGAGTATCGGAAGGTCAGCCGCGAGATCAGAAAAGGGACGAAGGCCGCTAAGGAAACCTGCATCGAGGATAGATTTCTTGAGATATACAAAGGAATATCTTGGTGAGGGCTAACATTTACTAAAGACCCTCACCAACGAGGATCACTAGAAAACGTCAGTCATCGAAGACAGTGAGTTCTTTTCGACGACAAAGTTGTACTCGATCGTTGGACTGAGTACTGCAGCGACGTCTACAATTTCCCGCTGGCGACAAACCCGAGCGGTATAAATTGAGGAGGTTCAAAGATTTAAATATCTGAGCGCGACCATCCCTAAGGTCTCCAGTTCTGCGGCAGACATTGTCTCAGGATGGCTAGGCTCAGACAGATATGGGACAACCGCAGTATCCGCTTTAACACCAAACTTAGGCGAGACATGTCCTTGGTTGTCCACAGCATGCTGTACGACCGCGACACATGGACCTTGGTCATCGAGTCGGATCGACGGATTGAGACGTTCGAAACAAAGTGCTTTAGGAGATTCCTCCGAATCTCTTACAGAGAATTTTCGTAGTTGGGTCCCCAGGAACTACTTCTTGACGGTGGAAGCTCACATGGTTTGTGTCACAGACACATTATCAAAGACGGTTCTGCAAGAGTAAGTGTAAGTCTGGCGAGAAGAAGAAGAACTGACTGGCGAATGTAGTGAACTGGCTGTCTACTAGATCTCAATCTAACGGCAGCTCAGGACCTGCCTCCCCCCCCCCTCGCCGCTATTGGTTTAAATCATGTCTTACCGACAAGAGATACCGGCGGGCTGGCGTCCACCGTGTCCAGCTGTTGCCAGTGAAGGATTAGATAATGATGATGATGATGGTCACGACAGCTGTTATGCATTTTTTAATTCTAGGCAACTTGCGGCATCTAAGATTTTTAATGGGTCTTCGTGTAACCAGAATAGAATGACTTAATATTAATACCAATTTATATATAGAGAGAGATATTTGTGTGTGCATGTGCATACATGAGTTAATATATATATATATATATATTGTGTGTGTGTGTGTGTGTGTGTGTGTGTGTGTGTGTGTGTGTGTGTGTGTGTGTGTGAAACAGAGAGCAAGAGAAAGAGAAAAATAGGAAGAGAGAAAGAATTGCACACCAAACCAAAATACGCCTACCTGTTCCATACAAATACTATTCATCTGTTGCAGAGATCGTAAAAATAAGATCTTGGAGTACGCTTATAAATAAATCATATGTATATATACTACTCAAAGCAATATAACGGCTACCTTCATATTATCTACATTTTTATTAATCATGTTTGTACCAACAGTGAACAATTCTTTCAAAACCTTTTTAGTGAATTTGTTGAGTGGGTGAACAGTTAACGTGAAGTTGATGACAATCCAGTTTGCTCTTGTGTGTGTTCAGCACAGCAAAGCAAAAAAGGTCTTTGAACCCACGAAAATGCGTGCAATTACTACATATACAAGACAAGAAAGAACTGAATAGAAGAGAACATGCAGTGCAGGTGCAAGCCCAACACAATTCAGTAATTTCGAGGCCTGGGAGGATATTTATTGCCAGGTTCTCTGCGCCTTTTTAATCATGCCTCAGAGACGATGATTTAATTAATACTGCCGACCTAGGGATTGTCATTGCATGACTGCAGGAGGGCGTAGGGATGTCCTGAGCCAGCGACTTAGAACCAGTTATCCCCAGCAGTTGACTTCAATTAGCTGAACCCGTTTCTTTAGCAAGTGTGGCAGGCAATTTCTTAAAGGACTCTGAGAACATTGGTTCAGTCCACGAGGCAGCGATGTCTTGCCTGCATTCAGGCCACACACGATATTCACTTTCTTCATCTGTGATATCACTTTTTTAATCTTAAAAACATGGGTTATATCAGTTCAAAGCTCAAATTTTTTGTTGTTAAAATGATTTGTTTCAATAAAATTGACTATATTATGATTAAAGAATTTCCATGATTAAGTGTTACTGTGTGTGTTTATTGGCATGAAACGGTGATTGACTATACAACTGGCTTTTTCATTGTTTTGAGCAGTATACTGTCAAAATCTATGGAATCTTTCTTCCGCCCAAATACAATAAAAATAAAAAATGAAAACCGTGTAGGCTTGGGACAGACTGGAAAACAATTTAAAGCTTGGTGCACCAGCTGGTGCATATCTGATGCACAGCATGTATTAACTCAGGGAGGCGATATTAATCGGAGAGAGAATCTACATGCAAATTGATTTTTATAAAGGACTATGCATATTTCACAAGGATAATATAAAACAGAACAAAATGCAACCACGATACGTGTGCACAACACATTATATTCAGACCATTCAGACGAGTAACTATTCAATATATTTACACTTAAGCTTTCTTTTCTTTTAAATAAACACCGTTAACGGTGCTGTGTTGTCCGCCGTCTTATTTAAAGAGAAAGTAAATGGCTGTTAAAATTACTTCTGAAGGTTGATTTTCTAAGTGTTATCAATTTTTTTTATTAGATTAGACCTAGCTGAGAGAACTTTCTGAGATGAAATGTAAATAAAACAAAAAAGAGGAGCTAAGACTTCAGTAAAACAAAAGACGAGCTTGTTGTTTCCAGCGCCATACATAATAAGCCTGTTAGGCTGTCGACACCTTCCTGTATCTAAGCACTGTTTGTTTGTGTGTTTTTTTTGCAAGCTTAAATGGTAAACACTGAACATGTTGTTAAACGTGGCCAGCAATGAGTGTTCCTTTTCCACAAGCTGAACAGTTTTTCGGTCAGCAAAGTAATCTTGAACCGTTTCATTGAAAGTCTCCAATCCTTTTCCTTTGTGGGCAGGTTTTGCAGTCTGTGTGTCCATGATATGAATGAACAACATTGTCTAGACATGTTGAAAAATAATTGGCTTCAGGGAGAGTGATTTAGCTTTCTTTTGTGATCAGCAAATAGAAAGGTGTTCATCGTTTTGTCCATAGCAGAACAGTTACTAGCAGAGGAATTTGTTTTATTGAGTTCAGGTAAACATTAAACTGTGCCTGTATACAGAATAACATTTGTTCCCTCGACAGTCCAGCTTCTTAGCCAGAGATCAATTGTCAGTTGTGTACGTGGGTGTATGATGATCTAGGTGTGTCTTAAGAATGGTCTAGATGTAAGACTGCATGTTTTGATGCACACACTTATCCTTATCTTTGTTTTTATCTTTATCCTGCAACTTGCTCTTGTTTTATTTATTTTTGGAACTCGAGCACACTTACCGACTGTCATTGCCTACTGGGGTTAATAATGGTCATTGTCATTGTAAAGGAACTTGCATGTTTGAAAAGAATGGACTAAAGTTACGCTTGTTACAACGAGACCAGTAAGTTGCAATAAAGCTAAGATGTTACGTAAGACTGAGAACTCTGATCAGTCAGAAAACCGTCTGGCAAAACATAAACCAGGTTTAGACCACCATCAAAGTAAGGAGCACCCTGGGGTATTGTAAGCCAGCCAGCCTGCGGTTGCATAGCGACGGGAGGTGGAAGTCGCCCCGTCACCTTGAGAGGGAGGAGCTAACGTTAGTTACTGGACTGTCAGGGTGTGGCTTTCCTGATTGCTATGACTACTTGGGTTAAGAGGATGTTTGCGAGGTGACTGACTTACAGCAGTTCTTGTTAGTGTGACGTGTAGGAACGTGGGGGAGATTTAAGGAAGGCACAATACGTGTTGGAAACACTTCGAAGTGAAAGTCGGCAGCTCCTCGGACTTCGGACTTTCCGACACCAGCCCGGTAATTCTTTAACTTTATTCGGGACCAAAACCTAACCATATAAGCAAAGACTGGGGAGAAAAGCGAGGACGTTAATTTTTTTTTTTTTTTATCAATTTACTTAACCAACAGACAGTCTTGTCGCTACGCACCGCGAGGTATCGCGAGAATTGTGTTCACCACTAGGTGTAGGGAGTAAATGAGAGACCTTGTTCCCCACCATGCCACAACCCTAAGGAAGGTGATACCGCTGCATTGTGGGTTGTCTGGAGAAAAATTAAAGGCTAAGGAAGAAAAACAGAATGAAAATTAGGATGCTAACAAGGCATCAGCGGACGAAGGCTTTTCACGATGAAAGTACCGACTGGTGCCGAAGTTTTGTCCTTCAGGCATTTTATGGACCGACAAACCTCTCTACCCTCCAATACCGTACTTAGAGACTCGACTGACTGTTACCGGGGTTTTGCGGTGCGACAAAACATCTGCCCCAGGGTCCTGTAAGAGACATTACAATATCACTTCATATGTTAGGACCGAGTCTGTCTCATACGTTTCTAGTACTCACAGATCTACCATTTCGACTTATTCTCGGGTATGATACACAAAGCTTTAGTAAATTTCAGGAAACAAAAAAGTAACTTATGCGGCGACATCACCATTTCGTTTTACAATTGACTACCGAAAATTAAATGCAGTAAAAATCACTCAATTTTTTTCCCAAGTCTGACGCTTGATATTCTTGCATCCAACTCCTATTTCCCTGTGACAGATCTGATATCAGGCTTCTGGCAGGTAGAGATTCACCCAATACTAAAGATAAAGCGGTATGTACATGCAAAAGAAGTACAGATGAGCGAAACAGCACGCCGGTATTAGTAAGAGGAAAGTTTTATTGTTGTCAAATTTTTCTTTCATTTTTCCCCTTATATTTTAATTGATTAATGGAAGGTCACTCATAGTGCGCAAGGGTGTATAATCAGTAGGTACCCGTAAGTGACCAGCGATTTTCTGTTTTATGTTAAAGCAATTGAATAGCCTTTTTTAATTATATTATCACGTGATTAAAACAGAATGCACCTTTTATGCGTGAAAATTGTTTAAGGATCAGTGGTGGTTTGTGTTGTGTGTGTTAGCATGTCATTTGTAACACAATTTGTTCTTTTTCCTAGATCAGCAGACAGTCACAACATTTATTTACTGGAACGTTGAATGTGCTGGGTGTCAACTGTCTAACGCTGTAAGTTAAAGGACAATCTGGATCCTGCATCTCGGTGTGAACTTAAGAAAGAATGGGCATACAAAAGAAAATTTGGGCGATTCGTCGTGTTCGTCTTTTGGGATCACGAGGTACTCGAATACTTTCTGTTCATTGTCTCTCTCTCTCTCTCTCACACACACACACACACACACACACGCACGCACGCACGCATACAGGCATAAATATATATATATATATATAAAGACTGGATGCTTAAAGTACCAGTCTTCAAGAGCCTGGTTGACATTGTTTTTTTTCAGTTTATTAGTGTTAATAATACTGTGCTGATGTTCATTAGTTTAAAAAGCTTTAAGGACATTTTCTTTATCTTACAAAGTCCTTGCTTAGAAAAAAATAGTTTATTGTAGTTACAGACTGAAACTATAGTCACATGACCATCAACATTTAGTAGAAGTTTGAGGCAGTGAACTAATTGCTCAGGTAAAAACAGAGTTCATGCACAAAAGCACACAGCACACCAGTGCATGCCATTACTTTAAAAATATTACTTTAAAAATATTTTTAGAGGAATATTTCTCTGCCAGAAGAACAGCTAAAAAATAGTCAATGCCAAAACCTATCCACCACCTTCCTCAACGTCCACATACAAATTTTATTGTTGGAGACAGCTGACGCTGCTAACAGATAAGTTTTATTGGTGGTCTGAGCCTTTTTTTTGTTGGCCAGAGAGTTTCCCATTTAAAAACGCAGGAACTAGTGAAATAGCCAAAATGTCTATCTATATTAATACCTAATGCTATATTCACAAATAATTTGCACGTATGGCGTCTCTTAAAATTGCAAAATGGCCATATTTTACCACGTGAATGTACGACTGGGCAAACATAATGGGCGAACTGTGCTAAGGCCTATGGACACCATGAACTGGAACAAGCTACTCTTTCTCTCTTATGATGAACTTTAGAGTGACCCCAGCAGTAACTCAGTAGTTTACTCACATTCTGCTGTGTAAACGCGAGGAGCGCGTGCTACTGACACCGTGAGTCATCCTTCATAGAGGAAAATCGTAAAGAAAAAACTTAAAAGTATTAATCACATTATGATACATCTTCATCACTACATTTCTGTAGGTCAGGTCAGCAGATATGGATCTACTCTCACCATAAAAGGCTACGGAGCTACATTATGAGCTCTGGCCATAATAAGTATGTAAGGAGCTGGATGGTGACGTGTTTATGCTAAGACGCTGTCACAACAAACCGTTGAGGTCGCCTATTCATCCAAAACCTTACCATGACCCCACCGACCCTCCCACCTGGCAGTACACGATACTCGGTATCATGGTCCTGAGACTGACACAGAAAGTGTCCCCAATTTCAAACTGAGAGTGGCAGATGACACACTGTAGGAGGTCGAGAAGTTACTGGGATGCAAGAATAGACATAGGGACACGTGCTACAAAAGACAAATAAAAAAAATTAATTATGCAAGTGCCCCCAAAACAGCACAGATTAGACACGGGTTGAGTTGGTTACTAAAAAACGGTATAGTAAAAGAGTTCTTCTTCTTCCGTAACTGGTACCGGAGGTCATGCGTTCGCGAGAGAAACTCCCCCTCCTTTCCCAGTAGACAGCGAATCTACTCCGTCACGTTAGTCACCAGCTTTTCTTTTGCTTACCTCGGCGTCGACCGCCTGCAAAGTACCGTTGAAGGACCGTCTTCGGCAAGGTGTCATGTCAGACGACGGAATTGAACTACTTGAGCTTCTGCCGCTTAACGGTAGCGAGCAGAGGCACCTGGAGACCCATCAAACAGGTGACTACGACGCGTACAAAGTCGTTGGTCTTCTGCTCACTGCTTCATTTCCGTGATTACGTTCTACGTCTCGCAGCCGTACAGCATGATGTCAACGAGAGACTTGTAGAGCCTGAATTGAGTGCGGAGGCTAACTCTTCTGGTATTCACATCTTGTTGAGTCTCGCCATCGCCGCTGCTGCTGTTGCAATCGTCATACAAAGGTCCGCAGTGTAACTACCGTCTGTTGAAATGGTCATGCACAGACTGCACATCCTCCACCTGTACTGATTTGAATCTCCGCTTGCTAGATCCGATCTTGCTCTTGTAGGTGCTAATTTCCATCCCGTACGCCCTCGCACTGGCGGCGAGTTTGTTCATGAGGGTCTGTAACTCAATATTGTTCATTGGAAGATATAGAAGAATGCCATTCCTATTGATAACAATCCTGTAGCCTGTTTCTAAAGGTTGTAACAAATAGTTCAGGGTCTCAAACGCTTTGACTTTTCCCGACATCCCCGAAACCATAACGATACAGCAAAATCATATAGAAGAAGTCCATGTCACCTTGTTTTGGTTAGGTATGTTTAACAACAGGTTTTAAGCTTTATGCGGCTGTCACACACGAACAAACACATAACTACGGCATCCATAGAAATTTAAGCGTCACAAAAAAGAATCCGGTCTCATCAACATGTATTTCTTTTATTATTGCCACATTTTTTCGATGTTGCAGACTTTTGGGGCTGCTGGATCGTACTTTGTTTCACAATCTTTCTAGTGGCTATGGTGGCCTGGAAACAATCATGGAAGATCAAAGAAGTCGTCCTGTCTGAAGTCCTCGAAGCCATCCAGCAAAGCCATCAGAGATCCAACGTTTCCTCTTCAGTGGTGGTCTCCCCTGTGCCTATACAGTATGTGGCGCCTCCTCCCTCTTCGCGACTGTTATGTCAAACTTTAAGGGAACGACTGGGAAATCAAATGTTTCAGGTAGCCAGCACTCTGGGTCTAGCGTGGACGATGAACCGGACTCCGGTATTCGTTGGCGAGTCCACGCTGGACATGCCTCTTAGGCGCTCGCTCAAGTGGTCCAATCAGGCTGAGCTGGAGGAGAGGTGTATCAAAGGACACTTCATCTACGAGGACAACTGTTACAGGTTCGAACATTCATTGACAGAGTTGGATCCCAACTTGGACTGTTCCTTCAGAGCATACCTTCAGTCGTGGAAATATTTCGACAAGTTCCGAGCGCAGGTCAAACAAGCGTTGACCTTTAATCAGGCCGTAGTCAAGGAAGCGGAAACCATCATCGCGAGGATCAGGAACAGGCACAAAACGGCCATACTTATCGGCGTTCATATAAGGAGGGGCGATTTTGAGTTGGAAAGAGAAAAGAAATCCGGGTACCCGATGGCATCATCGAGATTTCTGAACACCTCCTTTGCATATTTTCAAAGACTCTTTACGAACTGCGTTTTTGTGATCGCTAGCGAGAACATAAGGTGGTGCAGAGAGAACACACCGCCGGGTGCTCAAGTGGAGTATCTGGATGTACACTCGCCGGCTGTAGACATGTCTGTGCTGGTCTCCATGGACCACGTGATAACGACTTTCGGCAGCTATTCCTGGTGGATAGGTTACCTGAACCAAGGGATTACCGTGTACACGAAGGACTTCATCGTGCCAGGTACACGCATCGGAAACATGTTCCAAAACCCTGACGATTACGTCTACCCTGGATGGGTGCCTCTATAAAAGATTTTACAGTCATTGTCTTTTGGAAATGGTGTCCTTTCCCGGATCAAGCCTCTGTATTATTTTTATTAGCATTACTTCGTATTATTAATCTTTTACACGCTATTGTTTTCTTTGCATTACTCTTTATTGTAGACATTACACGCTACTGTTTACTTTCATTACTTATAGATGAATCTTACACTTATTGTTGCATTATTATTTACTGAAATAAAGTGTGATATGTTTCTGGCTTCATTGGTATTAGACTTATGGTACCTAACGTATGATCATCTTCTCTCGGTATACGTGTGCCTGAGTTATAAGCCATTGACATTAAAAAATGTCGTCGTGTCGTGTGCCTGTGTTTTGCACTAGACATATAAAATGGACCGATACAACATGGTGGCAAATGGGATCTCTAAATTTTGTGTAAATGGAGAAATCAGAATCCACCCGATAATCAGTGGAGAAAACAGCGCATACACCAACTGGTAATCGACAGAATACAGCGCTACACCAGGTGACATAATGTAAGTTTTCCCCCAAAGATGCGCAAAGTACTGTAGAAGTACACAAGAAGTGTGCTTATCAACCTGGGAAACGTTTGTCTCCAAAGAGGATAAATCTTAGACGTAAAGATCGTCAAACTGTTATACTTTGGGGAGTTTTGTCAATCAAAGGAGACATCAAGTCGTCTACCGACCTCTTATACTAAACGGTACTATCAGTACGCACACCGCTAATGACTGACACGTACATACCACAAAGAAACCGTACAACAGACAAACCCGAGCAAGCCTTACAGTTGTTCAAGAGCAGCATCACCATCCACTGTGAAGACAAAAGGAATAACAGAAAACAATAAGGTCGCTCTCAAACTATTCCGAGCAGTGAGAGCTGAAGGGCTTAGACACCTTCGTGAATCTAGTTTCTCTGATGATGAAAAACGTAAACCTGATAAATTATGGAAATTTGTTAAGTGTCGGTTGATGACCAGCATCAGCTGCAGAGTGCATCGATGAGTGTCGACAACGAAGAGCTGTTGGTATCACTGAAGACGTATGCGTACACGCAAAGATGACGAGGAGCATGTGAAGAGCAGGACTGGGTGGCAACCCGTCAACAGGTGATTCAAGCTGAGGGCCACTATTTTTTTCTTGTGCATCTTTTCCCCTTCAGCACCTGCTGATGCTTATTCCTTGTCAGGCCTTTTAGGATTGTTTATTTGCTTTTTGTACGTACTGCTTAGTCACCTGTGACCCGAGAATGATTGGCTAGTTGAGAGACAGGGGCAGCTAAGGGGGAGTGTCTAGTGGAGGGCGTTAGATTCTGCGTCAGATGATTCCTTTGTTTACTGTGCTTACGTTGGACCGATTAAGCACCTCGGGTAACTAAGAGTGATAACAGGTCTAAGGGTCGTATTGATTTGAGTGCATGTGTATAGTTGTCTTTTCTTTCTTTGGATTAGTTTCTGTTAAATAAGCCTTTGATTTTATTGTCAACACATACAAGTCCTTTTGTCCACCGAGGATCTGGGATTGTTCTTCGCCTCAGACAATCGAGTGACCGGTGAATGTATTGAGGACAAGTGTGTTTGAGAGTGTTTATCGGCAAGAGCCTGACAACGGCGGCATGCGACACAGTAAAACTCAGTGTAACGATTTTTTGTGTGGTTTATTTCTTAAGAAGGGTTTTTGTCAGGGTTTTGTCCTCTTCAAACTAGAGTGATGTCTACGGCACATCATTCTGCGAATTTCGAGGAAGGAGCGCGACTATGCAAAGCGACGTTTGTACTCGTGAGTTTTAAGCTTACAGCTTTTATTTTTCTAAAACATTTAACTTTCTGTATTTTTTCTATTTATGTATGTATTTGTAGAGCATTATGAAATGTTGAGTGAAAAATATCTTTATTTACTTTATCCTATTCATAGTGTAGTTAATTTCATTTCCCGAGTTTTAAATAGTTAACAACGAGGTCAAAGATAATGACAGGATTTGTTGAAAGAAGGATAACTATTCAAGTACATAGTATCTACGAAACTGTTAAGTCTAAAAGTCTAAAGGTTGGATATCTAAATGAAAAGTTAACGCAAAAATCTAATGAACTGCGGGAAAGGTTGAATGGTACAGAACGGCGAAATTTTTTTTCAAAACTTGAAAGTATCAATGAATGTATAGATCTCCTTTTCCCCTGTGAAATTCTAGTCTATAGATCGAGATACTGTTTTTGTTCCTTACCATTTCTTCCATCGTTCAAAGAAAACTATAGAGTTTAACCCTCTATACACAGACTACTTGAACTTTAATGTTGTACATGCGGCGACGACTGACATACCAGTCGGTATTTGTAGGTGTCTTTATGTTGATATGAGTCCCGTTGATACAGCCAGCAACACTGGGGAATCCTGCTTTAGCATGAAATAACAGCTTTTGGTGAGTGGCATCCTATTAGTGGGGAAATCAAATGTACAAGTAAGCGCGGGGTGCAATCGCATTTGAAACACTAAACGGTAAATTTGTGAAGGTCTACACAGTCTACATACTTCCAGTCGCAAAAAATGCAATTAGCACCTGCTGCATAGGGCTAAAAAAATTCCCTTTCGTCGGTAGTCGAATTTTACGTTGTCTTGATTTTGTCCGCAATTTTGGTTTTATCCCTTCCGTTCACTCGGAACCGTTGAAACAACTTCTGTCCTTAAAATCCAAGCTGTTTTAAGTTTAGAAAAATCGTTTTTAAAATGAATTCAAAGCATTTGTGCAACACGTTTAAACGATCTAAAAGCATTTTTAGCAAAAGCGCTTCTAAATTTGTTTCTAAAAGCAGTTTCAAGATTTAGAATCGTGTTGTGCAACTCTGCTCTGAAGTATTTTGTTCCCACAGTGACTAGAATCGTCAAACTTGTAAGGCGCCTTTAAAGCGACATAAATAAATTTTGAATGGGATTCAGTTCACCCTTTGATGAGATTCGTCGATCAGTCAGCTAATGTTCACGTGACTTCTGGCGCACCTGTATAGATGTTTTTCCTTGTTTGCCATTAATCGAGAGACTGATGAACTCCACGCAGTGGAGCAAACTATTGACTGTGCTCATCGTGATGAAATATTGTTATCACGGAGATATTGTTTTCGTAGCAAGAGAAGAGAGAAAGTCTTGACCAAGTTTGGAAATCGATGCAGCTTATAAAAAGTTGGTGTACCGAGTAACCTGAGCGCTTTTGCACAGTTGTTTTCCTTGTATGAAAGTTATCATTGCTTTGTTGACGACTGTTTTACTGCTGTAGGAAACGTTCAGATATAAGTAGAAAAATAGTTTACTTCAAAATGTTCATAGACTGTGGATTGATAATTAATTAAATAACAAAAAATTAACTAATTTTTCTTAATTAAGAGGCTTTGATACTTTGCATTCCATCCTTGAGAGACACAGATCAGCTTTAGACCTACCCGACTGGTGACACAAATCACGTTCAAAAGACTTCTTTCTTGTGTTAGGGATTTTGAACCTTCCCAATCATCCGTTTAAGATGTAAAGTTTAACACCGTTAAGGCTAGACAACAGCGTTGCACAAGTCCGATGAACTCGATGTATTTGTTCTACCTTCTGGCCATTGTAAAGTATGCTTGGGCCTCACCTATGAACCTCTGCTGACGTCGCACGTTATTCGCGCGCGGGAGCGGGATTTCCCAAGACTTGCTGACTAAAGATGCAAATCGTCAACTTTGAAAATAAATAATAAATAAACCGCTGTGTTTCAGGCGCTGAAAATTGCAGATGTTTATATTATCTCTGCCCACTAGAGTTTGTTTATACAGGTTTAAGTGGTTTAACGCCTTGTTTGATCAAAAACCGCAGCAATCTGCAAAAAGCGTTAGCCTCACCTGACACGTGACCCTTGGACAGCTGCTTCAGAGAGTCTTTTTCATAGTTGAGAAAGTCTGTCGTCACGAATTCTCAAGGACTTTAAGGGTCATGGATGTAATATTAAAAAAAAGTCTTAAGAATGTGTTGTAAGTAGTGAGAGAAAGTTAGTTGTAAAGATTTAGTCACTCACTTCATCATGTACATGAGCGCATGCACGCACCGCCCACCGGTCTTTCCTGCACACACTACATCCATGCAAGCACACAAGCACTCACGCACACAGACGGGCGTGCACGAAGTCTGCACTGCCGTAACCCATCAACAATTTCCTCCTTTTCTTTGACTATGTCCTCATTATGTCCACGTTGCAGGATTTCTGGTTTATGGGATCGTGCTCTGCTCAGCCATCCTAATGCTGGTTATGGCGATCTGGAAAGATTCTTTAAAAGTCAGTACCATATTTCAACCTGCAAAGACGTCAATCCAGCAGAGCCAGCAGGAATCCAACGTTTCCCTGACAGTGCTCTCCCCTGAGCCGACCACTACTGTGGCGCCGCCTCTCTCTTTACGTCTGCTCTGCCACAGCTTCGATGGCCGATTGGGTAACGAAATGTTTCAGGTCGCCAGCATCCTGGGGCTAGCGTGGACGATGAACAGGACTCCAGTATTCGTCGGCGACTTCCAGTTGGACAGGCTTCTTAGGCGCTCGCTCAAGTGGTCCAATCAGGCTGAGCTGGAAAAAAGGTGTCACAAAGCGCAATTCATCGACGAGAGGAGCTGTTACAGGTTCCAACATTCTTTCAAGGAGCTGGATCCCAGCGCAGACTTCTCCCTTGGAACGTACCTTCAGTCGTGGAAATATTTCGATAAGTTCCGAGAGCAGGTCAAAGAAGCTTTGGTCTTCAACCAGGCCGTGGTCACGAAAGCGGCAACTATCGTCGAGGAGATCAGGAACAGGCACAAGACGGCCATGCTTATCGGCGTTCACATCAGGCGAGGCGATTATGAGGGGGATGGAGCTAAGAGACGCGGGTACCCGATGGCATCACCTGGGTTTCTGAAAACCTCCTTTGCGTATTTTCAAAGACTCTTTACGAACTGCGTTTTTGTGATCGCTAGCGAGAACATAAGGTGGTGCAGAGAGAACACACCGCCGGGTGCTCAAGTGGAGTATCTGGATGTACACTTGCCGGCAGTAGACATGTCTGTGCTGGTCTCCATGGACCACGTGATTACGACTTTCAGCAGCTATTCCTGGTGGATAGGTTACCTGAACCAAGGGATTACCGTGTACACGAAGGACTTCATCGTGCCAGGCACACACATCGGAAACCAGTTTAAAAACATTGACGACTACATCTACCCTGGATGGGTGCCTCTCTAGTTGCTCTCACAGTATCTTGTCTTTTTGTGTATCTTGTCCTATCCAGAATAAAGTTCTCATCTCCATGGATTTGACGATATCCTCGTATAATATTTTGCAAACCGTAACAAGTAGAAATTCATCGACTTTGATAATGATATTCATTATAAATTTAGTCTCAACTTCTTAGAGGTCCGGCGTCTGTAATTATTATTACATGGACTTATCTCCTCTTTGTACCTATGTGGTAATAAGGCATCTGCTAGAGATCTACATTTTTATCTATCAAGTTTAGCCATGCTGTTCTAGAGGAGTTTCTGGTCCTTTAATTTTCGCTCTACTGACCTTTACGATGTTTTTTTTGGCCGACCACGCTTCCTTTTGGCATCAGCTGTCCAATGAATGGCTATTTTTTGGTGGTTTTTCTTGTTTCATTCTGCACACGTGCCCTTACTGTCTCCATCTTCTTTTCTTGGATTATGGTTGTCATATTTGTGCAGCTGACTCTTGTAAGAATTTCTTCGTAATTATGTTAGGCAAGAATATCTTGACAATTTTCCTCAGGCATTTGGTTTAAAAGGTTTCTAGTTTCGTGCCTGAATCTTGCTGATATCTTCCATACACTCACTTTCATAAAGTAAGACCAAGAGGACATTGCTTCTTAAGATTGTTAATTCTGTATTCCTCCTTAGAGCTTTGGAGTTCTTATAGCATGGCAAAGGCTTGATTTGCTTTGATGAGTCTGTTCTTCACATCCTTTTATTGTATCTCCATCTGTTGTTACTAGACTGCCAAAGTACTTTATTACTAAGCTATTACTTGACTTTCATGAGGTACACAACTGCATTAGAATGGCCACCATTTTGAGCCGTTGTTTATACATAAAACGCAATGTGCACATATCACAAGATCTGTGTCTTACAGCTTTATGCTGCATGTGAAGGAGGAAATCAACTGTATAGAAAGTGCAAGATTAGAAGTATTCCGTCACATTGACACCATTCATGTCAGTTACGGGATGAAATGAGTTTGACTCAAATTAATCAGTGACCCAAAGGTGATAATAATTATAATCAGCGGGCAGGAATTCGACCTGCACAGCGTCTTGTACCGCGAGAACAGCAAGTTTAAAAAAGGGAGATGTATGCAATAAGCAGCCCTACCTTTCCTGAGTTGCACGACACGTTTCTAAACCTTAAAACTGTTCTAAGGAAGCAAAATCTCTTCTCTGCCATTTTGATGCATTGCACAAGACCATACAAAAAATTTTACTGACAGGACGGAAAGTTAGAACTAAACAACTTTATTTTACTTAAAGCAGTTTTAGTTTTAAAAATTCTAAAATTTTGGTGTGCACTTTAAACTGATTATCTAAAAAGATTTAAGGCCTAAAAGTGTTTAAAATTAGAAATGTGTTGTGCAAGTGGCCCCCTGGTCGTCCTAATTTGTGACTACAGTCGTGCCAGAAGTACATCAAACGTAAGTACGCATCATGCATAGTATGTCTTTGTTGGCGTTGTAGCCAGCTTCGATCAGCAATCGAGCAAATGTCAGTGGACAGTGGCATATAAGTCTCATCACACATGGTGAAGAGAGCTTTATAGACTCCGTCAGACAAGCAGATGGATGTGTGTGGGACCCGAGAGCATGGCGAAGGCAAACGCTCAGTTTTATTTTAAAGCACCTGTTAGCCAGGTAAGATGGTTGTCGAGGAAGCGTTTTCACGGCTTTGTTATTTTGGTGGACTTAACAAGCGGGGAGCTTGACCAGTCCGGCTGGTCTGCCGGAGGCTAACTTTATAAGTTATTTCGTCTGTTACATGTCTTGGTGACAATGTAGAAAAATAATAGTCCTTAGCTTTTAAAAATGTCGAATAGAAAAGTCCTTAGTACTTTTAAATGTTGAATTTTATGACGAGAAATGAAAGGTTTACATTTGTTGATGTGATCGTCTGTATATTTTTTTCACTGCAGATTGCTGTTTTGTTAAAAACAAAAGAACGCAGATGTCAGGACTTAACATTTATGTTGGGAAAGCCTCAGTCAGTGGGAGAGCTGGGATCTTATGTTAATTAGGCGTATGTGTATACAAACACTCGTCACAGTTTAGACCTCTTGCCGTTCATGGTGATGTTAGCAGGCGTTTATCTTATAAGCAGAAGAGAAGCGTTTCGTCCGATTTGGGGAAATACTATCTTAATCCGAGCATTAGCCAGTCACAAGAAATGCACCCGACTGCCAGGCGGATTGTTGTTGTTCTTTACAAGTCTACTTAATTCGTCAGCAGTAACGTGTTTTTGTTTGTTAGTTTTAGTGTTCGCCATGACACCCCACACACACTGCAACCTCTAACTGTTGCATACCTCCTCCAGCTAAAGCGTTATTTCACAATAAGTTTCCGAAGCTTCTTTAGACATCTAGATATCTCGTTAAATGAGTCTCGTGTTAAAAACATATCGGAACTATAGTCTTAAAATTGAAGCATAAGCCTTGACCTTTCTTCTCAGTCTGTTTCTGTCCCTCAGTTCAGGTACTGCACTTTATTTCTAGATGTTTGTAGATTTTTTTTTACACCACCCCTGACTGATCTAATTCCCACTTGGGTTGGTATTCATAAAGAGAGGGTAAGCTATTGCCCCGAGGTTATACAGCGGTACCTCGAGTTACGAATGTAATTCGTTACAGAGCTAGAAATGCTCGTAACTCGAACGAATTTTCCCATTTAAAATAATGGAAATCGGATTAATCCGTTCCAGCCCTCTGACAAGTCCCAAAAATTTCCTAAATTATGAAAAAAATACATATACATGCTTTTAATTAAGAAACACACACGTAAAACTTCAAATTACACAATAAAATAAATAAATAAAAGAAAAATGTACAAAATTCAGTAAGAAAAATGTATAAAATACGGTACTGTAATTTCACCTTTGCGACAGATGAGCGCGGCTAACGGAGAGCGGCTGAGGAGAAAGGGAGGGAGGAAGGGATGCTGCCACGGAACGAAGCATCAATACAGCACTTTCTTACACTTTAAACAAAACTACAATTGTACTTTCTTTACTTTAAATGATTCCGAAGCTCTCGTAACTCGAAATGCTCGTATATTGAGCAACTCGTAACTCGAGGTACCACTGTACTGGGGAAACAAGTGTCTTGTTACCGCTGTCATCAGGTGACGTGCAAGCTTCGCGGAGTTCGCCTTACTCCTGGGACAATATTTGTAAAGTCATTTCCCTGTGGTAAAGTAACATACAGCAATATCTGAGGGGTCTGAACAGGGTGACGTAACTACGGAGAAAATAACTTTTTCCTTGATTTCCCTCTAGCAACGACTGACCCTCACTTTATCAGTGCGGCCAGTGGAATATCTGCAAATGTAAAATCGTCTACTGCGGTTTTGATTTCATGCTGTGGAATCATTTGAGTATTAATATAATGTCTGTGTCCCAAATTAACTTTTAATAGGGGGTATTAATTTCTGGAATTTCTTTTCTTCTCGACATGAAATTTCAAACAAACACTAAAGAAAGAAAACTTGTTATTTCTTACCAAAGAAAATCACATACATAATTATAACGTAAGAAATATTTTACTATGTCCACCATCCGAAGGAGATTACTACACAACGCAAAGTAATACCAGTTTATTGTTATAGATTAGTTACAGTAATTATCTAATGAATCACAATGTGTACGCAATATATTGAAAAACTGAGAGAACCTATTTGTGTAAAAATTACAGATACAAGTAATTTTATTAAGGCGTTGATGTGCTTATATGTGTGAAAGTTAATGTGTGTAATATAAGCGTTTCACTCTGACATATGAATTGTATTGCCTTTTTTCTCATAAGACTGTCGTTAAGTGTTGCAAATATTTTGTTGTTGTTTGTTTCCGTTAAGCATGAGCAGCATCGCATGAGGATGGTTGAAAAGGGAGACAATTTGGGCAGGATGAGGGGCCTAGAAAATGGGGAGAGAACTGACTGGGATCAAATCACAAAACAATTTGTAGCCGTCTTTC